>JAULKQ010023749.1:4865-33363 GCA_032356285.1 Smithsoniella earleae | reverse complement strand
TAGCGCGCATCGCCGCGCACACGGGCCCAGGAGTAGTTGCAGTCGGGATTGTCGAGGCCCCAGCTCATGCCGTTCTCGATCATCCGACAGAACTCGGGATAGTCGGGATCGCCGGCGGGCACGACGACGCGGATTCCCGAGCCGAGGAAGCGCAAGAGGTACCGCCATCCCTCCGCGCGGTCTTGTGCGCGAGCCGGAACCTCGTCCGCCAGAACGAGCGACTCGAGGGAACCCAGCGCGCCGATGAGATCGCGCCAGACTCCGCCCGAGAGAACTCGTTCACTCATGCGTCCACGCGTATCAGGGCTTCTCGCTTCCGACGATCCAAGTCGAGAAGTACTGTGAGCCGCCGCCGTACGCGTGCCCCAGCGCCCTCTTCGCCCCGTCGACCTGATGGTCGCCGGCCATTCCGCGGACCTGCAAAGCCGCTTCCGCGAAGCGCAGGAGACCCGAAGCACCGATCGGGTTCGAGGACAGCACGCCGCCGGACATGTTGACGGGGAAGTCGCCGGTGAGCTCGGTCGCGCCGCTCATCGTCATTTCCCAGCCCTTGTTGCGCTCCGCGATCAGCATTCCTTCCATCCACATCGGCTCGTACCAGGCGAAGGGAACATAGATCTCGGCGCAATCGATCTCCTCACGAGGCTTGGTGATGCCCGCCTTCTTGTAGAGCGACGCCGCGTTGTCGAGCGAAGCCTGCGGCATCACCTGGTCGCGGCCCGAGAACATCGTCGGCTCGCTGCGCATCTCCGTCGCGTGGATCCACGCCGGGTTCTTGCAGCTCTGCGCGAGCTTCGCGTTGGTCATGACCATGGCACACGCACCATCCGAAGACGGGCAGGTCTCGAGGTAGCGGATCGGATCCCAAAGCATGGGCGACTCACGCACCATGTCTTCGGTGATGTCCTCCATGTGCAAATGCGCGTATGGGTTCTTCAGCGCATTCAGGCGGTCCTTCACCGCCACCTTGATGCCCGCGTCGAGGGGACAATCGGACCGGGCGATGTAGCCGCGAATGAGAGGCGCGAAGTAGCCGCCGGCACCGACGACGGTCGCGACCGAGAACGGCATCGAGATCGTGAGCGCCCAGGTCGCGTTCGATTCGGACTGCTTTTCGTACGCAACGCAGAGCACGCGGTCGTGAATGCCGGCCTGCACGAGGCTCGCGGCAACGACCCCTGTCGAACCGCCGACGCTACCCGCGGTGTGAACGCGTAGCATCGGCTTGTACGCTCCGCCGATCGCATCGTTCAGAAACAGCTCGGGCATCATGACGCCCTCGAACATGTCGGGCGCCTTCCCGATCACGACGGCATCGATGTCTTTCCAGGTGCACTGCGCGTCCTCGAGCGCACGCTCAGCGGCCTCACGGATGAGTCCGGACTGCGACACGTCGATGCGCTTCGCTTTGTGGTGCGTCTGTCCGACGCCAACGACAGCAGTGAGCTCGGCCATGATTAGTTCCCCTCCAGGACGCAGACGAGATTCTGTTGCAGGCACGGTCCCGAGGTCGCGTGTGCGACCGCGCGTTCCGCGCTTCCATCCCAAATGCGCCGTGCCGCCTCGCCGATACGCGAGAGACCGACTGCCATCATCGGATTGCCCGCCATGGCGCCGCCCGACGGGTTGATGTTCGTGTCTGCTCCGAGCCCGAGGGCTCGCTCGAGCAACACCTCCTGGTGCGAGAACGGGGACGAGAGCTCAGCCACATCGACCTTGCCCTTGCCGACCCCGGCTTTCTCCGCGGCGATCTCCGTGGAGCGCGACCGCGTCAGGTCGCGCACGTTCAGGTCCAGGGGCTCGCAGATATGCTCGATGCCTCTGATCCAAGCGGGACGATCGCAGTAGTCCTTCGCTCGATCGCCGGCCACGAGAAGCACCGCCGACGCCCCGTCCGAAACAGGAGAGCAGTCGTGCTTGCGAAGTGGATTCACCAGGTACGGCTCGGCCAGGATCTGCTCGGGTGAGAAGTCGCCCTTCACCTGGGCGTACGGATTGTCCATTGCGTTCTTGCGATCGCGGCTCGCACGCTCCGCCATGTCGCGGTCGGTCAGAACGCCGCCCTCGAGACAGATGCGGGCCTGCAGCGCTGCGATGCTGATCGCGTCGGGCCAGAGCGGAGTTTGCGTATACGGATCGAGCTGAAGCGCCATCGTGAGCGGCAGATCGCCCATCGACGGCTTGCCGAATCCGTAAACGAGCGCCACCTCGGCGTAGCCCATCTGGATCTTGGCCCAGGCTTCGTAGAGCGCCCACGCTCCGTCCATCTCCACGTGGCTTTCGCACACGGGCGGCCACGCACCGACCGCGTCGAGCCCCATCACGAAGGCGAACGGCGCACCGGCAAGATAGTCACTCGAACCCGAGCACACGAAGTCCATGTCCTCGTTCTTCAGGTTCATGCTCTTCTTGAGTTCGTCGATCACCGGGATCACGATCTCGGTGTCGTTCCGATCGAGCTCACGCCGCTTCGACTTCGACTGAGTGAAACCAACGACGGCAACGTCGACCATCAGATGTGCTCCTTGTAGCTATCGTAATCGGCGTCCGGCTCGTCGAGCGGTTCGAAGTAGAGGATATTCGCAACCGACTCCTCCCACTCCTCCTTGGGCTTCCACACCGCCTTCACGCGCATGCCCATGTGGACCTTCTCGAGCTCACAGTTCGCAAGCAGGTGCATCAGGATCGTGTCCGCACCGTCGAGGAGCACCTGCACCGTGACGAACGGAACGTCGAGCGGCACGGCTTCGGCGGGAATTCGCACGATCGAGAACGTCACGAGGGTACCCGTGTCGGCGAGTTCGACCGGCTCGCCCTCGATGGGCACGCCGTGCATCGGGCACGAGCCCCGGCTCGGAAAGTAGACCCGCCCGTCGACCGGGCAGCGCTGCCCGATCAGTTTGCCGTTCTTGACCGCGCGCAAAAAGCGCGATGCCGATTGGCCGGCGGAGTAATTGTAGTCCAACTGCACCGGGGTGCGGATGACCTTGACGACGTCGTCCTTCGATTCCTCACTCATCGGTTCGTTCTCCGCTCAAGCCGGCTCGAAGCAGGCGATGTCTTTGATGGATCCGATCGTTTCGTCGGCCCAGCGGGCCTTCACGCGCATGCCGGTCTTCATCGCGTCTTCACTGCCGCCGTCGACGGCGTGCAGGAACGCGGTATCGGCGCCATCGAGCTGAACCAGCGCATAGGCGAACGGCTTGTCGAGCGGTTGCTGCTTCCGGGGCTTCTCCACCCAGGCCCAACTCTTGACGACGCCGGTGTCCTTTACGGGGACGAGCTCGTCCAGAGACTCGCTCGTGTCCGGGTCGTACTCCTTCGGCGGAAAAAGAACCGAGCCGTCCTTCCGCTTGATCCCCATGAGCTTCTTGTCTCGAAGACCCGTGAAGAACTGCGACAAGATCGGCCCCAGCGACCGCTTGTACGTGTAGTCGAGAATGTGGGGAGCGATGAGGGATTCCTCGGTCGGCATCTCGAGACCTCGCTTTTCTGGCCAGTTTTTCCGGGAACCAGGGCGGTTTCCGGCAATCGCCCGAATCCAAACATGCGCTCTGGGCGCTGTCCACGGTGCGTCGTGCCGATTTTTGGCAAGTCGAGACGTCCAACGGGCGGCGACGTCCGTACCCATTGTCAGACGCGCCCGCTCGTGGGCGACCAACCGACAGAATCGGGAGACCCCCCAATGAACCGCATACGATTCGCGACGACGCTCTGCGTGCTGGCCTTTGCGACGAACGCTTTCGGCGCCAACCACCGTGAAGCGCCGATCACCGCGCTCGACCACAAGGCAGACATCGCCGACTTCTTTGCCTTCGTGAGCTACGACGATCCGTCCAAGGTCACGTTCATCATGACCGTCGACCCGCTGCTCGAACCGTCGAATGGACCGAACTACTTTCCGTTCGACGACGAGATCACCTACGAGATCAAGGTCGACAACGATCACGACGCCATCGAAGACCTGACCTTCCGGTTCCGGTTCGACACCGAGATCCGGGCGCCGGGCGTGTTCACCGGCTTTGTCGGCGCCGGCAACGGGATTCAGTCTCCGGCGAATTCGCCGGCACCGGTACCGCCGGGGACGACCATCGTCCCGCCGGCGATCACGGAGCTCGACGGCCCGGGTTCTGCGGGCTTTAGCCTGCGCCAATCCTATTCGGTCTCACTCATCCGCGGCGCGGCGCCCGGCGGTAGAGATCTGGCAAACGGCGGTACCCTCTTCGCGGTGCCGACCAACGTGGGCCCCCGTACGATGCCCGACTACCCAGCACTCGCGGATCAGGGCGTCTACGATCTGGGTGGCGGGGTGCGTGTGTTCGCGGGGACCGTCGAAGACCCGTTCTGGATCGACCTCGGTGCCGCCTTCGACACCTTCAACCTGCGCACCGACGCGTTCGGCACCGGCGTGGCCGGCGTACTCGACGACGCGCAGGATGCCGACGACGAAACCAACTTCGCCCCGGACGACGTGTCGGGATTCAACGTGAACGCGATCGCGATCGAGGTTCCGATCGCCATGGTCACGAAGAACGGCCAGTGGAATCCGGCGACCGCTCCCGCCGCCACGATCGGAAGCTGGGGCACCACGAGCCGCGGGCGCACGGTCGAGCGCAAGGTCTCCCACATCGGGGGCGGCGCTCGACTCCGCGTCCGTCGCGTCGGGTCCGCGACGTATCAGGTGCAGCGCATGGCGAATCCGCTCTTCAACGAGCTCATCATCGGCACCGGCAGCAAAGACGCGTTCAGCATGAGCGAACCGCGACACGACGGTCAGTTCGCCGACTTCGCGCTCGATCCGGTGCTGGCCCGCGTTCTGAACGCGGCCTACGAAGCCACCGTCGGGCCGGACATCCTGCCCGTCCCGGATGCGCCACGACTCGATCTGCTGCCACTCGTGAACTACATGCCGCCGATCGCGGCCGCCGGGACGCCTCCGGGCCCCGTTGCCGATCTGCTGCGCCTCAACACGGGCGTGTCGCCGACCCCGGCCGCGGAGCGCAGTCGGCTCGGCCTCCTCGCCGGCGACGGTGCCGGCTACCCCAACGGGCGTCGCGTCTCTGACGATGTGACCGACATCGCGACACGAGTGGTCCTCGGTGTTCTCGCCGGGCCACCGTTCGACGGCTTCCCTCACAACCGGGTCGGCGACGGTGTGAATGCAAACGACGCGCCCTACCGAGAGACGTTTCCGTACGTCGGATACGCGCATTCCGGAGTCGAGAGTCGCCACGTCGATACCGGCGAACCCGGCTGCGCGGGCATCTGCCCCTAGGTCTCCCCCACCTGGCGGCGGTTCCATCGGCCGCGGCCGGCGCGCCCCGGCCGCGGCCGACTTGCGTCTACGCCCTGTTGCGCGGCTCCGAGCGCGATTGTACCTCCACGGCGTTGCCCCGAACGGGCACCTCATAGAAAAGGATACGCCATGCCGATCAATCCCGATGCCGTTGGAGCCGAAGGAAACCCCACCCGCCACAAGTGGACCTCGAAGGATACGCTGCTCTATGCCGTGGGCGTCGGAGCCGGCACCGAGGAGCTTGCGTTCACCACCGAGAACACCGCGGACACCCCGCAGCGCGTGCTTCCGACGTTTGCGGTGATCGCCGGAACGGGCGGCCTGCCCTTCGACAAGATCGGCTCGTTCAACATGGCGATGCTCGTCCACGGCGAACAGGGGATCGAGTTGTACGACGAGATCCCTCCCGAGGGTGAGGTCGAGAACACCGGCAAGATCACGGCGATCTGGGACAAGGGAAAGGGCGCCGTGGTCGAGATGACGTGCGAGGCCGTCGACGTCTCCACGCAGAAGCCGCTGATGAAGACCCGCATGTCGGCGTTCATCCGCGGCGAGGGTGGATTCGGCGGCGAACGCGGCCCGTCGGCGAGCGGCGAGCTGCCGAGCCGCGCGCCCGATCACGAGGTCACGTACCAGACCACCAAAGACCAGGCGCTGCTCTACCGCCTCTCGGGGGACCGCAACCCGCTCCACTCCGACCCGTCGTTCGCCGCGATGGGCGGCTTCGACCGCCCGATCCTGCACGGCCTGTGCACCTACGGCTTCACCGGCCGCGCCTTGCTGCACACCATCTGCGACGGCGACCCGAGCCGCTTCAAGTCGATGGACGGCCGCTTCTCCAAGCCCGTCTACCCGGGCGAGGCCCTCACGATCTCGATGTGGGTCGACGGCAACGAATGCACGTTCCAGACGAAAAACCCCGCCGGCGACATCGTCCTCGACCAGGGCAAGATGACCTTCAAGTAGAAACCCCCGGGTGGGGACGTTGGTTAATCTCGCCGAAATCGTTTAATCATAACGCCGTTCGGATTAAACGAAATCCGCAAGATTAACCAACGTCCCCACCGGAGGTCCCATCATGTCGGTTCGCGGGTTTGAGCCGGAGTTCATGCCGATTGGCGTGCTCACGGCAGCGTTGCAGGAGTTGACGCCGCGGGAGGTGCGGGACCCGGATCCCGATCGGGCGATCGAAGATTGGCTCGAGTTCGCGCAGGAGTTGGGGGCGGACGAGATTCAGCTCGCGGCGGCGCTGCATCCGGACGAGTCGGATGTACCGGCCGAGGCGATGATGGATCCGGTCGCCAATACGCTCGACCTTCGCGCCCCCTTCGACCCGGAGCGGGCGCAGCGCGTGCTCGCGTGCGTGAAGAGGACCGGGGTCGGCATTGCCGACCTGGGATACTTCGACAACATGCTGCACGAGGATGCGGCCATCCGGCAGAAGAAGCTCGACTTCATGCTGCGGGTCTTCGATGCGGCCGCCCTGCTCGGCTCACGGGCCGTGTGCGGCTTCGTCGGCCGTCACCAGGGCAAGACCGTGCAGGAGAACCTCGACGAGTTCGAGGAATGTTTCATCCCGCTCTTGAAGGAGGCGAAAGCCCGCGACCTCCAGTACCGCATCGAGCAGTGCCCCATGCCCGGATGGACGCTCGACGACTCGTTCCACAACAATATCGGCTACACCCCGGGCACGTGGATCGCATTGCACCGGATCTGCGAGAAGCACGGTGTCGGCGACCAATTGCGGATCCACTACGATCCGTCGCACGCGATCCTGATGGGCCAGGACACTCGTTCGATCTTCCAGTACCTGAAAGACGAGGGATACGGCTTCCTCGTCGCGGGCTTCCACGTGAAGGGCCAAGTGATCGACCCGAAGGGTCTCGCCGCATGGGGTTACGGGGGCCAGACCATCGATCGCGGCGACTATGTAGACGGAAAGCCATCGGAGAACCCGGCCGATCAGGGAAACGCGTGGAAGAAGCAGCTCAGCATCTGCGAGCACGAGTTGCCCGGCACGGCGAAACACGATCCCCTGGCCTATCTCCAGAACCGTACCGTCGATTGGCTCGATCATCAGCTCGCCGCCCGCGAGCTTCTGGACATCGACGTCCTCGACACCCCCCTCATCGTCGAACACGAGTACACGGCCGCCCGGGTCCAGGATCGCGAGAAGCTGAAGCCCATCCTGCAGGGTTCGATCGCGTTCACGCGCCACATCGACGAGGCGGCCGCGTCGATGTACGCGCTGCAGAACGAGGTCCTCGCCGACCAGGGCATCCCGACCCAAGGTGTCGGGCGGCGCCCCTACTACACCTGAGCGCATTCACCACCCGATCGGAGTCCCGCATCCATGAAGAAGCTCAACGTCGCGATGATCGGCTACCAATTCATGGGCCGAGCGCACTCGAATGCCTGGCGACAGGTGGGGCGGTTCTTCGACACGCCACTCGAGCCGGTGATGAAGGTGATCTGTGGCCGAGACGCCGAGGGCGTGAACGCCGCCGCGACGAAGTTGGGATGGGACGAGACAGCGACGAGTTGGGAAGAGGTGGTCGCTCGTCCCGACATCGACGCCGTGGACATCTGCACGCCCGGCGACTCTCACATGCCGATCGCCGTCGCTGCCGCCAAAGCGGGCAAGGCGATCCTGTGCGAAAAGCCTCTTGCGAACACCCTCCAAGAGGCCGAGACGATGCTCGCCGCCGTCCGGAGCGCCGTCGTCCCCCACATGCTCTGCCACAACTACCGCCGCGCTCCGGCGGTCGTGCTCGGCAAGCGGTTCATCGAAGAGGGCCGCATCGGGAAGATCCGTCACTATCGCGGCACGTACCTTCAGGACTGGATCGTCGACCCGGAGTTCCCCCGAGTGTGGCGCCTCGAGAAAGCAAAGGCCGGCAGCGGCTCGCTCGGCGACATCGCCTCGCACTCGCTCGACCTTGCTCGATACCTCGTCGGCGAGATCGTGGAGGTCACCGGACTCCTCGAAACGTTCATCGACGAACGGCCCCGCGAAGACGGTAGCGGCCGGGGCAAAGTCGACGTCGACGATGCAGCCCTCTCGCTCGTTCGATTCGAGAACGGCGCCATCGGATCCATCGAAGGCACCCGATTCGCTCCGGGACGAAAGAACTACAACCGATTCGAGATCAACGGCAGCAAAGGCAGCTTGGCGTTCGATCTCGAGCGGATGAACGAACTCGAATTCTACGAGGAAAACGGTCCCGACAGCGGGTTCCGAACGATCCTCGCGACCGACGCAAGCCACCCCTACGTCGAGTCGTGGTGGCCGCCCGGACACATCCTGGGCTACGAGCACACGTTCACCCACACGGTGCTCGACTTCCTGCGCGCGGTCGCGAGCGGCAGCACCGTCAGACCGAACTTCGAGGACGGCGTGGCCAACCAACGAGCGCTCGACGCAATCGAGCGCTCGTCGGCCTCGCGCACGTGGGAGACGGTTCACGGCGCCAATCCGTCGTCGAAGGCAGTGCACTAAGTGTCTGCACCGTCCGGGCCGTCCGCCGAGTACCCGACCGAGAAGATCTTCCTCATCAGCTGCGTCGCACTGTTCACCGCGGGACTCAGCTTTTCACTGCGTGGAGCGATCGCCGGTGGC
Organism: Smithsoniella earleae; assembly: GCA_032356285.1. Classification (NCBI taxonomy): domain Eukaryota; kingdom Viridiplantae; phylum Chlorophyta; class Ulvophyceae; genus Smithsoniella; species Smithsoniella earleae. The sequence goes on along the minus strand of JAULKQ010023749.1, from coordinate 24,448 downwards.
ATCGAGAACGAAGTGCTCTCCAAGATCGACGCCGCGAACTCCGGTTTGCTGACCGGACAGGTCCTCGGGATCGCGTTCACCGGCTTCGCGCTGACGCTCTTCCTCGGCAGCGTATTCCTCGACCGCCTCGGTATGGGGCGCTCCCTCGTCCTCGCGAGTCTTTGCTTCACCGGCGGCACACTTCTCGCCGTCTTCTCCGACCGTCTCGGCAACAGCTACGACTATCTCTGGGGCGGGTACCTCTTGTCCGGCCTCGGCTGGGGCTTCGTAGAAGCGGCGACGAACCCGCTCGTGGCCGCACTCTATCCCGACGACAAGACCCACCGGCTGAACGTGGCCCACGCGTGGTGGCCCGCCGGCGTGCTCGTCGGCGGCGTCGTCGGGGGCGCCCTCGGCGGGCTCGGGTGGCAGATTCAGTTCTCGCTCGTCGTCCTTCCGGCACTCATGACCGGCCTCCTCTGCATCGGGACGCCCTTCCCGCGGACGGAGCGTGCCGCCCGGGGCGTCGCGTGGAGCGACATGTGGAAGGAGATCCTCCGCCGCCCGATGTTCCTCGTCTGGTGGGCCTGCATGTTCTTGACGGCCGCCTCGGAGCTCGCGCCGGGACAGTGGATCGACTTCACACTGACCCGCACCGTCGGAATGCGTGGGATCTGGCTTCTCGTCTACGTGAGCCTGATGATGTTCGTGTTCCGGCATTTCGCCGGTGCCGTCGTCCACCGCCTCGGCTCCCCGATCGCGCTTCTCACGTTCTCCGTCACGCTCGCCGCGATCGGCCTGATGCTCTTGCCACGCGCGACATCGCCCGTGATGGGACTCCTCGCCGCGACCGTCTGGGGCTTCGGAGTCTGCTTCCTCTGGCCGACGATGCTCGCGAACGTCTCCGAGCGATACCCGCGCGGAGGCGAGCTCTTCATCGGCCTCATGGGCGTGGCGGGCGCGATGTCGATTCAGTTCGTCCTCCCCGCGCTGGGTGCGATCTTCGATCGAGCCAAAGTCGACCTCGCCGGCTCCGAGCCGGCGTTCGCCGCACTCGAAGGCGACGAGTTGCAGCGGATCCTGAGTCAGGCCGCTCAGGTTTCGTTCGAGACGAACGCCATACTGCCGGCGATCCTCATCGTGGTGTTCGGAGCGATCTGGCTCTACGACCGTGCCCACGGCGGATACGAGCCCGAGAAGCTCGACCCGTAGGCTGGCGCCGGGGTCGCGAGCCTCCATACCCGGCCTGGAAACTCGAAAGACACGCGGCCCCGGCTTCCCGACCTCCGACTCCTGCGCTACGACTCCGCTCAGTAGAAGACGCGGTGAATCGGCAGGAGGAGGGCGCCATGAGCACGGAACACGACTTCACGGGAAAGAACGCCCTCGTCACGGGCGGCGCGACCGGCATCGGGAAAGGTTGTGCCGAGTTCTTGCTCGGCACCGGCGCGAGCGTCACGATCGCCGGGCCCGACCAGGATCCACTCGACGCCGCGCTCGAAGAGCTCGGTCCCTTGCGGCGCGGGGACGCGCGCCTCGATGGGGTGCTGTGCGACGTGACGATCGAAGATCACGTACTCTCGACGGTCACACGCGCCGCCGGCGGTGAGAATCTCGACATCCTCGTATGCAACGCCGGCACCGGCTACCCGGCGCCCCTTCTCTCACTCGACGAGGAGGGCTGGCTCATCCCCTTCCGCGTGAACGTCATGGGCACGGCGTTCTGCATCAAACACGCGGCACCGATCATGCGCGGGCATGGAGGCGGTGCGATCGTCGCCATCTCGACGGTCGAAGCGCTCCGCGCCCCGCTGTTCATGGCGCCCTACCCGGTCTCGAAAGCCGGCGTCGACGCGCTCGTACGGTGCGCCGCGCGAGAGCTGGCGCCGTTCTCGATCCGCGTGAACGGCGTTCGACCAGGCTACGTCGACACCGATTCGGCCCGCGCGGCGTTCAACGACGAGATGATCCAGAACTGCATGGACCACACCTGGATCAAACGCGCCGGCCAACCGCGCGACATCGCAAACGCGGTGGGGTTCCTGGTCTCCGACCACGCCGACTGGGTGACGGGTGAGATGCTCAACGTCGACGGAGGTTTTGGGGTCTACGACGGGGAGGACTTCGAGTACACCGCAAGGATGGTGGCCGGAGACGCCGCCGTCGACGATGCCAAGGGAACGGGCGGCTGAGGAATCCGCAGCGTCTCGCCTCCCCCTCACTCGTTCGCTACCCTTTCCTTCCGTAAGGAGCGCCCCGATGCCGAGCTACACCTACGAACGTCTGAGCGCCGAGAGCGCATCCCTCCTCGAACAGGAGACCGAGAAGGTCCACGGTCACACGACCTCGATCCTGGTCTTCGACCCAGGCCCGCTCGCGAGGCCAAACGGTGGCGTCGACTTCGTCGCCATCCGGAACGCGATCGAGGCACACCTGCAGGAAGCCCCCCGATTCCGACAGAAGCTCGCGTGGATCCCTCTCGAGAACCATCCGGTGTGGGTGGACGATCGAGACTTCAACGTAAACTACCACCTTCGCCACTCGAGCCTCCCGCAGCCGGGAAGCGCTGAGCAGCTCGAGAACACGATCGCACGCATCAAGGTTCAGCCGCTCAACCGCCAGCGGCCTCTTTGGGAATGCTGGATCCTCGAAGGCGTCAACGGAGGAAAGCAGTTCGCCCTCCTTCTAAAGACGCACCTGGCGATGATCGACGACGCGGCCGGCGCCGGGCTCCTTCAAGCGATCCTCTCGACCAACCCGGCCGCAACGCCCCCGGAACCCGTTCCGTACGTCCCACGCCCCCGGCCGGCCTCGGGGGAACTTTTGTTTGACGAAGTCGTCCGCCAGCTGCGCCTGCCCCGACGCGTCTTCGAACGCGTCACCCAACTGGCAGCCGACCAGAACCGGCTCATGTACGAGATCCGCTCGGGCACGCGCGCCCTCGCCGCGGCGTTTGGATACAACCTTCGCCCGCCCCTCGAGACCCCTTTCAATGGCCGGGTGGGTCCGCACCGTCATTACTCGATGTTCCAGACGAGCCTCGACGACGCGCGGGCGACCGCCAGCGCATTGGACGGCACCGTGCACGACGTCATCCTCGCGACGGTCGGGGCCGGTCTCCGCGAGTTCCTCGGCTCTCGCCTCGTGAATCCCGCCGCACTCGACCTTCGCGTCGCGACCCCGGTGACGCTCGATTCCGGCGATGGCCGTCCTCCCGAGCAGGCGACCGTACGCGAGTGGGTCGTCGACCTTCCCGCATGGGAGAAGGATCCCAAGATCCGTTTCGAGATGATCCGAGATCGCACGCGCGCGCTGCGCGAGGTCGATGGCGCCCTGCCCGCACGTCTCATCGCGGGCGAGGGGACGTGGGTGTCCGCCCGACTCCTCTGCCTGGGAGCCCGTGCCCTCTCGAGCCACACCCCGGTAAACTTGACGGTGACCAACGTTCCCGGTCCACAGAAGCCGATGTACTTCCTCGGAGCGGAGTTGGTCGAGGCCTATGGTCAGGTTCCGCCGCGCGAGGGACATGGCCTCGGCATCGCCGTGATGAGCTACAACGGCAAGCTCTTCTGGGGATTGAACGGAGACATGGATCTCCTGCCCGACCTCCGGCACCTCTCCAGCTGCATCCAGAGGGCATTCATCGAACTCCGAGAGGCCGCCGACAATCGAGCCTCGATCACGCCGCTGTTCGAGGCGAAAAAGACGTCCTGACGAGCGGCCCGCTCGCGGGACGAAGCCGCGCCCTCAAACCATCTGCGACGTGCGCAGGGAGCGCTCGACAAATTCGCGGGCGTCGGGATTCGCAATCGCGAGCACGTGACCGCCGGAGAACCAGAGGATCTCGGGCTTGTCCCAGTGTCGCCACAAGGATCGGGCGTGGATCGGCCGCGCGACGCGGTCAGCCGTGCCGGCGTAGATGAAGCGCCGGTCTTTCGGAACGAGCGGCGAGAACGCGAGCGGCGAGACGACATGCGAGATCGCCCGAACCTCGTCCCAGGGCACCTGGAGCTCGTTGCTGTAGCGCCGCACGATGTACGGCTCGTTGTCACGAGCGAGACTCGTGAAATCGACTGCGGGGATCCCGGCGATCACGCAATCGATTTGCTCCTCGAGGCCAGCCACGATCGAGACGTTGTGACCACCCATCGAGATTCCGTACAGCCCCACCTTCGGAGCGCCACGCTCGCGGACCCAGGCGATCGTCTTGCGCACGTCCCACACGCCTTGCGCGAACGTATGAACGACATTGAGGTAATCCGGCTGCAAGATCTCGCCGCCGCTCATCGCGCCGGACGCCCGCGGCCCGTGCAACGGCAGGCAGGGGAAGATGAGGTTCAGGCCGAGTTCGTGATGGAGTCGCTGGACGTCGAAGCCCATGAAGTTGACCATGGGCGTGCCCATCGTGAAACCGTGCACACACACGAGCCAGGGGCGCGGCCCCCCCTCGTGCTCCAGCACGTAGGCGTGTTCGACCCGGTTGTTCTCCAGCGCCAGCCAGCCGCGTGCGCCCGGATCGCCAAAATGCGGGCGGTACCCGCTCTCGAACTCGAGGTGCTGATAGGGTTGGCGGGTCGTGCCATACCAGACGGCGTCGTCGCGTAGCGTCCACTCCCCCGGCGCCTCGGGCGTGTGGTGAAATCCGAGAGGACTCGAGAGCCAGCCACCGCGCTCGAGAAACTCCCGCATCCGGCGGACGTCGTTGTTCGCCTTTCGGACCTCTTCTGCCCGGGGGACTCCCGTGAACAAGCTCACGAACAAGCCGAACGTCTGGTCCATCACCGACTCGCCCACGAGCCGAATGGAGGGCTCCAGCGGCGGCACATCCGACCATTGGCTCGAACCGGTGTACGCCGCCCACCCTTCGGAGAAGAACGTGGTCACCGGTTGGCTGGACGCCGTGGCGAGATGGAGGAGGTCCAGAGCCACTGACAGGGTGTTACGCCCATGACGCACCGCATGCAAGAGATCTTGTCGGCTTCCACAACGAGCGCGCCGCGGCGGGCCCTCCCAAGCCCGGCGGCGGCCCCAATCCCCACGCGGCGTCTGCCGTTTGGGGGACGACCGAGCGTGCCCCAGCGGCTCTGACCGGCCAGGTTCAAGCAACCTTTTGTCAGTGCCGATGACCACACCGTAGGGGGCGGGGCGCACGAACGTGCGGTGGACGATCCGGAAAAAACTCGCGGCGGCATTCGCCATCATGGTGGTCTTCACCGCCGCGCTCGGCGGCGTGTTCTGGCGTGCGATGCGCTACGTCGAAGCGAGCCAGCATCAGATCGTCGAGCTGAACGCGCCCGCTGTGAGCGCGAGCTTGTCGCTCGAGAACGCGATTCGACGTTCCGCCACAGCCGTCCTGAGCTACATGCTCCTCGGCACCGATTCTCTCCTCGAGGAACGAGACGCCGCCTGGAGCCGCATCGATCTCGAGATGGAGCGGCTCGGGGTGCTCTCCGGTTCCGAAGCCTTCTCGCGGCTCGATCGCGAACGCCTCGAAGCCGCCGAATACGTCCTCGGCGACTTGCACTCGATCCAAGACTCGATCGTCGAAATGACCCAGTCCTCGCTCGCCGGCGGAGGCGCGGTCGACACGAAGCGCGCCTACTGGACGCTCTTGAACGAGGGGGTCCCCCGCGCCGCCGAAGCGATTCGCATCCTCGACCAGCTCGTCGAGAGCCAGCAGGCCGCGATGCAGACGACGGGCCAGCGGATGCTCCTGGGCGGCAGCGCCCTGCGATCCGTGGTGCTCGCGACCGTGGCCGTCGGGATACTCCTCGGTGCTCTCCTCGCGTACTTGATCCCGCGAAACCTCACCCGCTCCATCGATGAGCTCGTCGTCACGGCGGGCGCACTCGCCGAGGGCGACACCGCGCGCCGCGCCGACGTGAAGACCGACGATGAGCTTGGCGATCTGGCCATGGCGCTGAACGAGGCCCTTCGCCTGGTGAACGATCGGACGCAGAAGCTCGAGGCCGCCCGCACCGAGGCGGAGTCGGCCGCGAAACACAAGTCGGAGTTCCTGGCGTGCATGAGCCACGAGATCCGTACGCCGATGAATGGCGTCGTCGGCATGACGGGACTCCTGCTCGATACGCCACTCTCGCGGGAGCAAACGGGATTCGCGGAGACCATCCGCGCAAGCGGACAACAGCTCCTCACGATCATCAACGACATCCTCGACTACTCGAAGATCGAAGCCGGCCGCGTCGAACTCGAAAGGCAGCCGTTCGACCTCCACACGGCGGTCGCCGAATCCGTCGACCTCCTCGCTCTCAAAGCGAGCGAGAAGGGGCTCGAACTCACCTATTCGTTCAGCGACGACGTACCGCGGGCGATCGTGGGGGACGTGACACGTCTGCGGCAGATCGTGGTGAACCTTCTCTCGAATGCGGTCAAGTTCACCGAACGCGGAGAGATCGCGGTCAGCGGACAACTGCTGCACCGTGAGGGCGCACGCTGCCAGATTCAAATTTCGGTGCGCGACACGGGCATCGGCATCCCCGAGGACCGGCGCGACAAGCTCTTCCAGTCGTTCAGCCAGGTCGACGCGTCCACGACTCGCAAGTACGGGGGCACCGGCCTCGGCCTCGCGATCTCGAAGCGGTTCAGCGAGTTGATGGGCGGGTGCATGTGGGTCGAAAGCACCGAGGGGAAGGGGTCGACCTTCCACTTCACCCTCAATGCCGAGGAGGCGGTCGATTTCGTCGTACGACAGGCGGCGAACCCGGTCGCACTCGATGGCCGGCGGGTCCTCATCGTCGACGACAACGAGACGAACCGGTTCATCCTGAGACGTCAGACGGCGTCGTGGGGGATGGAGCCTTGCCTGGTCGCATCGGGCGGCGAAGCGCTCGAACGGATCGACCGGGGTGAGCGCTTCGATCTCGCCATTCTCGACATGCAGATGCCCGAAATGGACGGAGCGGACGTGGCTCGGGAGATGCGCCGGCGCCCCGCGACGAAGGACATGCCGCTTTTGCTGCTGAGCTCGGCGGGGACGACCGTCCCACGCGAGAGGCCGACCGAAGAAGGCAGTGGGCTCGCCCTCTTCGCGGCGATCCTCACCAAGCCCACCCGGCCCGACCAACTCCGCGCGTCCCTTGCGACGATCTATTCCTGTGGCGAAGCGGCGCCCGAGAAACGCGCGACCGAGGTCGACTCCACTCTCGGGAAACGCGTTCCGTTGCGAATCCTTCTCGCGGAAGACAACCAGATCAACCAGAAGGTTGCGCTCAAGATGCTCGAGAAGATGGGCTATCGCGCCGATCTCGCCGCAAACGGCCTCGAGGTTCTCGAGGCGGTCGAGCGACAGCCGTACGACGTCATCCTGATGGACATGCAGATGCCGGAAATGGACGGCCTCGAGGCCAGCCGCGAGCTCCGCCGCCGGCTGCCGCAGGAACTCCGGCCGCACATCATCGCGATGACCGCGAACGCGATGGATGAAGACCGCGAAGCATGTCTCGCAGCGGGCATGGAGGACTTCGTGAGCAAGCCGGTCGCCCCGCGCTTCCTCGCCGCCGCGCTCGTGCGGTGTGGCGCGGATCCGGACGCCAAGAGCGATCGTGAGCCGCTGCCGCTCCGCCCCACGACCCGGCAAGCCGGCTCGGTATAGATACCGGGCGTCGAGCCGAAGGCCTTTCGCACCGGGACCCGTTTCCCGATAGCGTGCTCGAATGCGCCATGGGCTGCGAATCGTCGGGGCGGTCGTCGTGCTCCTCGGAGTCGCGCTCGGCTACGTCATCCTCGAATTCGACCAGGTGATGCCGATGCTGCTGCGCCTCGATCCGGAGATGCGCGCATCACCGCACTACACCGACCCGGACCAGGCGGGTCCCGACTTCCTCGTGCAGGGCGAGTACGCCGCGCCGGCCGTTCCCTGGGCCGTGCAGGTGATCGCACGAGGCGACGCTCGGTTCGAAGCGCACCTCTTGGGCGGTGGGCTTCCCGGCGCGGGGTGGAACGGAGAACCTCCGCGGCGGTCCGAGGGGACCCGTACGAACGGCGTCACCTCGCTCGACGGCGACTTCTCGGGGCAGATCCGAGACGGCGTGCTGAACCTCACCGCACCCGACGGCACGCCGTACCGGCTCCTCCGGGTCGAGCGACGGAGCCCCACCCTCGGTGCCGCGGCTCCGGAAGGCGCTCTCGTGCTCTTCGCCGAAGGCGCGACGAACGAGTTCGATGGGCAGGTCGACGACCAGGGCCACCTGAAACCGGGCGCTACGACCAAGGCCGCCTTCCAGGACTTCACACTGCACCTCGAATTCCGAACTCCCTTCGAACCGGGGCTGGTGAGCCAGAAGCGCGGCAACAGTGGCGTCTACCTTCAGAAGCGGTACGAGGTGCAAGTTCTCGACAGCTTCGGACTGCAGGGCGAGCACAACGAGTGCGGCGGGATCTACGAGCAGAAGCGGCCCGACGTGAACATGGCTCTGCCGCCACTGGTCTGGCAGACCTACGACATCGACTTCACCGCGGCTCGCTTCGACGAGAGCGGAGCCAAGATCGCGCCTGCCCGATTGACGGTCCGACACAACGGCGTGCGGATCCACGACGACGTCGAGCTCCTCGGCCCGACGGGCCTCGGGGAGGCCGAAACACCGGCTCCGGGGCCGATCTTCCTGCAGGATCACGGCAACCCGGTTCGCTTTCGCAACATCTGGCTGCAGACTCGGACGGGCTGAAGCACGTGGAACGCCGTGCTACGGGCAGGAGGCGTGCCGGCGCCTCGGACCACCCCTGCCGCGTTCTCGTGCGCGGCCTTCACGCTCTGCGTGCTCCTCACGAGCTGCGCGGAACCGCCGCCGAACGTACGCGAGGCCGTCGTTCGCCTGACCGAGGTGCCGCGTACGCCTCCGCGATCGTGGATGCCGCCGCGCTGCGCGATGGCAGACGAGTTCCGGCCGAGCTTCGGGTGCATGCCCGTCCGGCTCGTAAAGGCCCGGGCGAAGCCCGAGAAGGGATCCAAGCAGCTGCGCTTGGTGGCCAAGGTTCCGCGCGAACTCCGGGGGCAGCCGCTCATCGTCGTCCCGAGCCTCCGCAGCGGCGCCACCAAGAACCCCGACAAGTTCCCCCCGAAACTTCTCGTGAAGGCGACGAAGACCATCGAGCTATCGGTCGAGTACGACGTGAGCCGCATGCGGGATTCTGCGACCGCGCAGATGGGCCTGCACCCGCTCCCGACCGTCGATCGACGGTTCTCGACGACGCCGCTGCTCATTCCGCAGGCCGCCGAGCTGACCGTAGGCCTGGCGATCGCCCCATTCGCCGAGGCGCTCGACGTGGGGCCGACCGATTTCGTGCTCGAAGCACGCTGGGACGGCGGCAAGAAGGAGATCCTTCGAGAGTCGTTGCCCGCAAGCGCCGGAGGCACTTGGCACGACCGCCGCATCGATCTCGGCGAGTTGGCCGGACGCGAGATCCACTTCCGGTTCTCCACGACATCGCGGCCGATCGATGGCGATCCGAACGCAGCGGCGGCGTTCCCGCTCTGGGGCGCCCCCGAGATCCTCGCGGAACGAAAGCGGGACGGGCGACGCAACATCCTGCTGATCTCCCTCGATACCGTGCGCGCCGACTTCATGGGCGGTGAGTCGCGCGGGGTGCGGCTCACCCCGTGGTTCGACCGACTCACCAGCGAAGGAACCCTCTTTCGTCAGGCGATCTCGACCTTCAGCTCGACTTCGGCCTCTCACATGAGTCTCTTCACCGGTACCTACCCCGCCACGCACAATGTGCGACACGCCGTACACCAGCTCTCCTCGGACATCGCGACCCTCCCGGAGATTCTGGGTCGCAACGGCTACGCGACGGCGGCCGTGACCGAGAATGCGATGCTCCTCGCCGGGTCGGGCTTCTCGCGCGGCTTCGACTCGTACCGCGAGACCACGGAGAGTCTGAAACACACGGGCTCGATCGACCGCACGTTCGGCCAGGGCGTCGAGTGGCTGGAAGAGCACCACGACGAGCTCTTCTTTCTCTTCCTCCACACGTACGAAGCGCATTCTCCATATGCACCAAAGCCCGAAGTCCTCGCCGAACTTCCCGAAGTCGATCCGGCAGCCGAAGGGCTCGGGAAGAAGGACGTGAACTGGGAGCGAACCAAGCGCGCGTATGCCGCCGAGGTGCACTACACCGATTCGCGGCTCGAACACCTCTTCGGTGAGCTTCGCAGGCTCGGGCTTCTCGACGACACGATCGTCGTGATCACAGCCGATCATGGCGAAGAGTTCGGGGAACACGGGAACCTCGGCCACGCGAAGACGATCTTCGACGAAGTCCTCCGCGTACCGCTTCTGTTCTGGGCGCCAGACCATGTTCCCGAAGGTCGGGTGAGCGAAGAGCTCGTCTCGCTGATCGACATCCCGCCCACGATCCTCGAGCTGGCGCGGATTCCCCCGCCGCGCGGGATTCCCGGGCGCAGCCTCGTGGCCACGATGTACGGCGATCCGCCGAGCGGCACCCGAGTACGATTCGCCGAAGGCCTCCAGAAGAACGTGCGCATGGTTGCTGCACGCACACCCACCCACAAGTGGATCTGGCACGATGACGGATCGCCGATCCAGATCTACGATCTACGATCCGATCCGGCCGAGGAGAACCCGCTCGACGACCCGGTTCTCCTCGCGGAAGGACAGGCGCTCATCGAGGCATACCTGTCTCAGGACGACGACCGGGCCGCTCGTGCGGCAACCAAGGCTGCCCGAAAACTGCAGACCGCGGAGGAAAGCATCCTCGATCAGTCGACCCGACAAAAGCTCGAAGCGCTGGGATACGTCGAATGACGACGCCGACGACCAACCCCCCGCTTCTCACGACCAAAGAGATGGCGCTCTTCGTCACGCGTGGTTTCCTTCGATTCGAGGCGATCGTCCCGCAGGACCTGAACGAGCGTGTCATCGACGAGCTGTCCGCGCTCACGAAAGACCGCTGGGCGCCCGACGGGCAGAAGAAGCCACCGGCGACCGGGACGCCGTTCGCGGAGTGCTATCCGCCGCCGTCGGTCCTGGGTGAAGTGCTCCGCCTCCCACGCGTGCGGGGGATCGTGCACTCTCTGGTCGGAGCCCGTGCCATCTTCGACCACGACTTCGTGCATCTTCGAGAGCCGCGAGATCCTTGGCAGCAGCACCTGCACGCAGACGCGATCATCGACCCGAGTGAGCACGCGTTCGACGTTCAGCTCTTCTACTTCCCGCACCAGATCGGCCCCGGTGAAGGGGGAACCCGCTTCGTACCCGGGACTCACTTTCGTCGGGTGAACGAGCTCGAGGTCGGACGGTACCAACACCTTCTCGGCGAAGAACACGTGTGTTGCCCCGCCGGAACGGTGCTCGTGTTCCATCACGGACTCTGGCACGCCGGCCAGGCGAATCCATCCGACCAACGAAGATGGATGTACAAGATCCGTCTCAACCCGACCGAGCGACAGTTGCGGCTGTGGGACACAACGGACCTCGAATCGATGCAGAACGGCCCGGACGACCACCTGTTCGCCCAGTTCGCGAACGATTCCGTCGCACACGTCCTGCGCCACACCGAGAAGTGGTGCGACAACGCCGACTATCGCCTCGAGCAGACCCAGCGGGCACGCTTATGGCGCTATCTCACCGGGGATGAGGCCTTCGACGTCGACTACTACCTCACGCGAATCGAGAGACATCGCCGGCTCGAGTCCGACGTATGAGCCAGGTTCGCCAGCAGATTCTCTACCTCTGGCTCGGCACGTCGGCCCTCGACGGACGAGTGCACGGCTGGGCCTTTCACGACGGCACCGCAGGCCGGGGCCCGGGGCTCCCCGACGAGGAGCCCCCGTACGCCTCCGGGGTGGCCGCGTTGGAGGACGGCTGGTGCCTCCTGCAGTCGGCGCAACTGATCCCGCCCTACCCCGGCACGGAACACACGACGTCCTTCCTCCAACACGAGTTCGTCTTCGAACGTCGTATCGAGTTCTGACCGGCCTGGGGGACGCTCGACCTACACGTACGTGCTGCCCTTCATGCCGGTGTCGATGTCGCGGCGGATCTTCACGTTCACGAGAGCGGGCTTACCCGAGGCAAAGGCGCGCTCGAGGGCGGGACGAATCTCGTCCGGCTCTTCGACGTACTCCCCGTGGCCGCCCATGGCTTCGACGATCTTGTCGTAGCGGGTGTAATTGAGGAGCGTTGCCACCTTTCGCTCCTCACCGAACAGCGCGACCTGCGGACGCAGCATCTGTCCCCAGGCCGCGTCGTTTCCGACGATCCCCACGATCGGCAGGTTGAAGCGGACCGCGGTGTCGTACTCCATCCCATTGAAGCCGAACGAGCCGTCGCCGTAGATGATGAGGACCTTCTTGCCGGGGTTCGCGAGCTGGGCGGCAAGTGCGAACGGCATCCCGACGCCGAGAGTGCCGAGCGGGCCTGGATCCATCCACGCCCCCTCGCGCATGACCGGCACCACCTTCGACGCCTGCGCGACGATGTCGCCACCGTCCCCGATCAGGATCGTGTCGCTATCGACGAAGTCGCGGATCTCGCGGCACATCCGAAGCGGGTCGATCGGCACTTCGGTCGAGTTCAGCTGCGCCTCGAACTTCGCTTCGAGCTCCTTCTCGTTCGCACGCAACGAATCGCGCCAGTCCGTGAACTTCAGCGCCGGCGCCTTCTCGGCCAGCTTGTCCTTCAGCCGCGCAAGCGACACGCCGAGGTCGCCGACGAGCGCGGCGTCGGCCGAACGGTTGTGACCGACCAACGTTCCGTCGACTTCGAACTGCACGATCTTCGCGTCCGCCGGGATGGTCTGGCCAAAACGCAGGCGGAAATCGAGGACCGAACCCGCGAGGATGAACACGTCGCAGCGAGTCATCGCGTCCTTCCGGACCTGCGAGAACAGGTTCGGCGAATCGTACGGGATCTGGCCGCGACCCATGCCGTTTACGAACGACGGGAGATCCAGGTGGTCGATCAGCTCGTTCAGCTCCTTCGAGGCCTGGCACCACTTGATGCTGGTACCGGCGAGAAGAACCGGCTGCTTCGCGTTCGCGATGATGTCGGCGGCCGCCTCGACATCGGACTCCGGCGGCGCGACCCGCGGGCGCTTGGTCGAGATCTTCGGCATCTCGAACTCACCGTCGGCGACGCCGCTGAACACATCCATCGGGATCTCGAGGAACGCCGGCCCCGGCATCCCGGAGGTCGCGTGACGAATCGCGATCGAAATGTACTCGGGAATGCGCTTCGTATCGTAGCAAGCATCGGCCCACTTCGTGATGGGCTTCATCAGCGACACGTGGTCCATCTCCTGCAACGAACCGCGTCGGAGGTTGGCGAACGGCCCCTGCCCTCCGATGACGAGGATCGGACTGTTCGCACGCCACGCGTTTGCGACCCCGGTCACACCATCGGTCACACCCGGCCCGGCGGTCAGCACCGCGACCCCGATCTTGCCGGGATTCACACGACTCCAAGCGTCGGCGGCGTGAACGGCCGCCTGCTCGTGGCGAACGTCGACGACCTGGATGCCCTCGTCGAGACAGCCGTCGTAAATGGCCATCACGTGGCCGCCCGACAGCGTAAAGATGACCTCTACCCCTGCCTCCTTGAGTGCCCGCGCCGCGAGCTTTCCACCGTGAGTCATAGTCGTCGTCACTCCTTTCGGAGTGCGGGGTAGCAAGCGATCCGGGACGTGGGAAGATGGCGTCCCGACACCGGACTTTTTCACCCTTGACCGCCGCGGGCCTTCGGCCGGACAATGAGGACGGAGCCAACGGATGCCCCCCATGGACCTCATTCTCGCCTGCTCGGCGTGCGCCGCGCTGCTCGTCTTCGACGGATACATGATCCGCCGCGTGCGAGCGGAAGTACGCGTCCGCCCCCGCCGCTGACGCCCCCCTCGACATGGCGCCCGATCAGGCCGTCGGGAACGCGTCTGCGCCGTCGTGCCCATGGGCGGAATCGCTCTGGCTTCGGAGCATCGCTTGGCCCTACACTCGGGGTTGGGCACTCACTGGGGAGGGGATTTTGGGGATGGCTTCCGTCTTGAAACGCCGTGGCATTCTCGTCACGACGATCGCACTTCTACTCATCTCGACGAACAGCGCGCGCGGACAAGACGTGACCTTCACGCCTTTCGCAAGTGGGTTCTCGAAGATCGCCGACATCGCACACGCCGGCGACGGCCGGCTGTTCGTCGCACAACAGGGTGGCCTGATCCGCGTGGTTCAGAGCGACGGCAGCGTAAACGCGACTCCGTTTCTCGACCTGACGGGACTGGTGTCGAGTGGCTTCGAACAAGGACTGCTCGGCCTGGCGTTTCATCCGGACTACGCGAGCAACGGCTACTTCTACGTGAACTACACAGATACCAGCGACGATACGGTCGTGGCCCGCTACTCGGTCTCCGCGAATCCGGACGTGGCGAACGCCGCCACGGCCCTGACGATCCTCACGCAGAACCAGACGTTCGAGAATCACAACGGCGGCGATCTGAACTTCGGCCCGGGTGACGGCTACCTCTATATCGGTCTCGGCGACGGAGGGTCGGGGTGCGATCCGTTCGACGACGCGCAGGATGGCTCGACGTTCCTCGGAAAGATGCTGCGCATCGACGTCGACAGCGGCTCCCCGTACGCGATCCCGCCCAGCAATCCGTTCGTTGGCGTACCCGGAACCCTCGACGAGATCTGGGCCGACGGGCTCCGGAACCCATGGCGATTCAGCTTCGATCGAATGCCGCCACATGACATGTGGATCGGCGACGTGGGACGGAACGTTCGCGACGAGATCAACATGCAGCGGGGCCACAGCTCCGGCGGCGAGCACTACGGATGGGACTGCCGAGAAGGAACGGTCCCCTCGTCGACCTCCCCGTCGAACTGCACGACGACGGCGACGTGTCCGCCAGTGGGAGGCGCCGTCGAGCCGGTCCACGATTACGATCGCAGCGGCGGCCGCTGCTCCGTCACGGGTGGCTTCGTCTACCGTGGCTCGATGCACCCGGGGTTCGTCGGCGAGTACTTCTTTGCCGACTGGTGCTCGAATGATCTGTACAGCCTGCGCGACAACGGCGGTGGCTACACCCTCACGACGTACGCCACCAACGTTCCCGGGAGCCCGACGACGTTCGGGGAGGACGTGGGCGGCGAGATCTACGTCGGCACAGCCAACACCATCTACCGTCTCGACGACCCCTCTCCGCCCGTCAGCGGATGCCCGGCCGCACCCGACCCGACGTGCGACGCCCCGGGCAAGGCCACCTTCTCCATTCGCGACGTGCCACCCCCCGGGACCAGCCCGAAGGACCGCATCGTCTTCAAGTCCGCGAAAGGGCCCGCCGAATCGCAGGCCGGCTTCGGCAACCCGACCGCGAGCACGAGCTACGTGTGGTGTCTCTACACGGGCACCGGAGCATCCGCGCCGACTCTGGCGACAGAGGCGGGCGTCGCGCCGGGGGCGAGTTGGAAGGTCGCCAGCAGCAAGGGCTACAAGTTCTCCGACAAGTCCGCCGCGCAGGACGGCACGACGCGCGTCACGCTGAAGGGAGACCCCGCCTTGCCGCGCACCCGGATCACCTGGAAGGGCAAGGGGGCGAATCTACCGCTGCCCACGCTCCCCCTCGCACAGGGCGACAACGTGTACGTACGCATTCACAACACGTCGAACGGTAATTGCTGGGGCGCCGACTTCCCTCCGGGCGCGACGATCAAGAACGACGCGAAGACGTTCAAGACGAAGATCCCGTAGGTGCCGGCGCGGGGAGCGGCGTGCTCCGCTCGCGTCGTCAACCGAGCGCGCGCGACTCGGCCGCGTGCCCGGCCTCCGCGCACGGAAGCCGCACTCGAAAACGCGAGCCGCGACCGAGCTGGCTGTCGACGTCGACCGTCGCTCCCAGCTGAAGGGCGAGACGGCGGACGATGTACAGCCCCAGACCGACTCCTTCGCGCGGCTGGTTCTCGTCGCCGGACACCTGCGCGAACATCTCGAAGATCGAGCCGAGATTCCCGCTGTCGATCCCTTCTCCGGTATCGTGCACGGAGATTTCGTAGGTGTCGCCGATTCGGCCCGACCGTACCTCGACGCTGCCTTCGCTCGTGTACTTCAGGGCGTTCGTCACGAGATTCTTGACGATGATCTTGAGCTTCCGTCGATCCGTGGACACGACCGAGTCCGGAGCCTCGATGCGCCACGCGAGCGCCACCCCCGGCGGTCGCGGGAGCGCACCGAACTCCTCGCGGAGCTCGCTCATCAGATCGCCGACACGCAGGCCGTCGAACACGGGCTCGTCGCGGCCGGACTCGAGCCGATTGAGATCGAGCGTCGCGTCGATGAGATCCAACAATTCGGCCGCCGCGAAACGAACCTTTCGCACCACCTCGTCCGAGGTCGCCACCTCGTCGTCGAGCATCTCGGTATAACCGAGGATGACGTGCAGCGGAGTCCGAAGCTCGTGCGACATCATCGAGACGAACTCGGACTTCACTCGATTCGCCTTCTGCAGATCGTCGACCAGTCGGGCGTTCGTGAGCGCGATGGCCGTGTGATTCGCAATGCCGTGTACCAACTCCCGCTGCTCGATCGTGAATGGCTCATCCTTCCCGGTGCGCGAGAAATGCAACGATCCGAGCAATCTCCCCTCGCGATTCATCGGAGCGATCAAGATCTGCGACACGCCACCGCTGCGAAGAACGGGGTCCAGGCTGCGCACCCGGACGTCTCCCGGCAGTTGAATGACCCGCCCTTCTCCGAGTGCGGCGAGCAACTCTGGGAACGGCGGAAACTCCAGGCCCAGCGCGCCAGGCTCGCTTTCGTCATCGGCCGAGTCGATCGCGGCGATCCGGATGACGTTCCGATCCGGATCGTAGAGCTGAAGCGCGACCGAATCGCACGCCAACAGAGACCTCGCGCGCCGCACGACGCGGTCGAGGAGTACGGAGACTTCCGTGGTGGCGTTCAACTCTCGACCGACATCCAACAGCAGCGCGCGGTCTCGCGCGAGCCGACGCGCCTGCTCATGCTCCGAGAAGGCGAGCACGCGATACCGATCGAGGAAGTACGCGCCGAACACCGACAGAAACGCCGCGACGCAGTACAGAAGAATGGCTTCTGCGACACGGGATGGCGGTATCGTGTCGAGCGGGAACACGAGGAGCAGGTAGCCGAGAAGCGCGCCGCTGGTCGCCACCTGCGGACGCACGCCCCACGGAAAGAACAACGCCGCGGCGACGACTACGAGGATCAGATAGCCGACGAAGAGGCTCAGGCGCGCCGGCTCCAAGGCGAGCGTGAGCGGGATGCACATCGCCAACGAGAATAGAAAGCCGGCCGCGAGGGCATCCGACCACGCCTCCGCCCATCTCTGGCGGGTGGCCCAGTACGTGGCAACGCAGGTCGCGAGCTGCAAAATCACGCCCAGGAACCATCCGAAGGTCCACGCCGGATCGAGGAGTGGGCTGATGAGAACGGCCGCGCCAATGGCGGCGGCCGCGCACACGGCGGCGACGCGAAGGCGAGAGAGTACCGTCGCGCGGCGGTCGCTCAAGAATTTCGGCGGCGCCCCAACTCCGGTGCGGAGCGCGGCGCTCAGCCTTCCGGCCTTCCGCGTCATGCCAGGCGCATCCTAGTCCCGCGGTCCGGTGGTCCTCAAGAGATTCGTTCCGTCCTTCTCGGGCGCGGGCGGCCCGTAGACCCACTGCCCGAACCCGGGATGCTGATACCAGCCCGAAGACGCGTGCGTCCCACCGTCGACGTGGAGAGTCTCTCCCGTCAAGTATCGCGACATGTCCGACGCCAAGAACACCGCAGCTCCGGCCAGGTCGGAAGGTTCTCCCAGTCGCCCCAACGGGACCGTGCGGGTCGCGCGGAGCAAAGCCTCCTCTCCCATGAGGGCCTCCAGTCCCTCGGTGCGGCAGATGTCGGGCGCCAGAGCGTTCACGCGAATTCGGTGGGGAGCGAGCTCCAAAGCGAGCGTCTTCGTGAAGTTGATCGCACCCGCCTTGGCCGCGGCGTAGGTCGCGTACAGCGGGGCGGCCCGAACACCCTCGATCGAGACCACGTTGATCATGCTGCCGCCATCGCCCTGCTCGACCATCCTGCGGCCAACCTGCTGGGAGCAGTGGTAGATGTGCTTCAGATTGGCTCGGTGGAGGGCATCCCATCCCTTCTCGCTCGTTTCGAGAAATGGCGCGGCGAAGACGCCCCCGACGTTGTTCACCAGGATGTCGATGCGACCGAACCGCTCGACCGCACGCTCGACCGCAAGAGCGACGGACGCACCGTCTCTCACGTCGACCGCGTAGCCCAGAGCCTCCGCACCCGTCGATGCAATCTCGGCCTCGGCGCGCTTGGCGCTCTCCGGGTCGCGGTCGAACACCGCGACCCGCGCACCGAACGCCGCGAAACCGTCTGCGATCCCACGCCCGATACCCGCGCCGCCCCCGGTCACGATCGCGACCTTTCCGGTCAACATCACACTGCTCGGATTCATGCTTCCGCCGAGTATCCGATCGACGCCGCGGGCGGCAACAGAAACGCGGCCCGGCCCGGGCCGTTGGGGACCGGAGGGAGCCCCCGGGGCCGCGCGGAGAGCCCGTCGCGTCGAATGGTCTCCTCGAATACGCCCTGGACAGCAACGGGCTCGATCCGTAGTGTGGCGTGAACAAACGCTCGTTTGGACGAAAGCCCCCCAACCCACGAGGCCTCATGATGCTGTCGCGCCCGCTTCCGCTTCTCCTTGCCGCCCTTGTCTTGACCGCCGGCGCTGCCTCCGCAGCGACCATTCCGATGACCGGTGGACGTGCCGCGGTCTTCCGCGCGACGCCCTTCCCGGCGAAGAACAAGGCGACGATCAAATTCGTGAAGGACGCCAGCATTGCACCGCTCACGAACCCGATCGACTGCCCGACCAACACGCCGTCGCTCCGCATCAAAGGAAGCAACGGATACGACTCGGGCGCCATCGACCTCCCGTGCGGAAACTGGACGACGACCAACTCGGGCTACAAATACAAGGACAAGCTCGCGGCCTCCGGCGGCGTAAAGACGCTCGTCTACTCGAACACCAAACTCATCGTGAAGCTGAAGGGTGCGTCCTACCCGGCGCTCGTCGGTCCACTCGACGCCCCGCCGTACGTCGAGGTCAGCCTCGACACGGGAAGCGCCGAATACTGCGGAAGATTCGAGAGCTTCAAGAACAACGAGTCGGGGAAGATCAAGGCGAACAAGGGTTCGGTCGCCTGCATCCCGGAAGAAGTCTCGTGCCCGGCGGGCCTCACGTGCGCGGCATACGACATCGTCCCGGGGCCCGGCGATCTCCTACCCGTCGACGACGGCGTCTCCACGTGGCTGCGCATCTTCGACTTCACCGGCGCCGGCCTGTTCGGCAATGCGACGAACGGCGCGTTCGGTCCGAGCCCGATCCAACTCGCCAAAGGCACCGAAGACGGAAACGGCGTCGCGCCCCTCGAGTTCGTCGGTCCGGCCTACGTCGGCGCGAACTTCCTCGACATTGCGCAGGGGCTCGGGACGACCGGCACGATCTGCGTGAAGATCGAACAGGATCCGATCAACACGGGCTGGATCGATTGCGACGGTGGCACCAACGCGACCGTCGACCTGAGCGTCGATTCGAAC
>JAULKQ010023638.1:0-33471 GCA_032356285.1 Smithsoniella earleae | reverse complement strand
CTCTACTATCTGGGATTTACTACGGTAACCACTGCTATTTTATTACAGCATACGCTGCGAACCCTGACGATTGAGCACCTGCCTCTGAGCGCAGCGAGGCACAGTTGCCTCCTTCACAATTGAATGGACTCATTACAGTGCGCTTGATTGAATGGCAGGTATGCGCAGACCATGTTGCGCCACAGGTGGTACGCAACACTTCACGAACAGTCTTGCTGGCTCACTCACGATACCAGTTTACAACAATTTGCAATCTTATGCATTGGCTGAGTGTGCTTCTGTCGTGCCGGTCAAAGTGAAGAACTTGATGGCTAGGGAATGCTGACGTTCAATTTTTCTTTCAACGTACAGAGTAACGAAGCAGCCCAAAACGCTGCAGCAACTCTCGAAAAAACGACATTCTCCGCGTTACTTTTCATAACACTTCACAATCTTGCAGAGCTTGAAAACAAAAGTTTCAAACGTGACACTGGTATTTTATGTTCAGACGCCAAAGGTTGACTATCAGTACACTGGTATCTCTTGAGTATGCTGGCCACTATCTTTGAGGTACCTTTGTCTGTGACTTACTTCAAAGAGCCAAATTACTGCCTGTAGAATCATGAAAAAATGGTGCCTGAAACTTGCTATAAAACGCTGTGTACATTCCACTCCTGTGTCTGCTTTTCTTGTTAGAATACGGCCAGGTCTGAAGTTTCGGATTTCCTCACTCCTGTCAAGTATTGCACACACACGACAATATGAATGAAGGATCATGTAACTGAGTCAGCTTTCATGTAGTTTGTTGCCCTGTGGTTAAATTATTTTGGCCACAACAATCACAGACAGGGGGGCAGCACCTTGACTGTCGTCGCTTGAGAATTGGCTATTGAATGAGCCTGCAAAGGCAACCCCAGTAGACACATCTTCTGCATCACTGCTGAGGGATTCGGAGTCTTCATCACTGCTACTGTCGCCCTTTGTGTGTCCACCAGTGTCTCCACCGCGGAGCTGAACGTCCGCTCCTTGAATAACGTCACCCGTAGTCACGGTAGAGCCTCCGGCTTCCACACTGCTCCCCTTGTCCGCTCCTGTTACGTCAGGCTCGTCGTCGCCCTTGCTGGTTACCTGTTCGGCTTCAGTGTCAGTCGTAAAGATACTGTGAGTCCCGTCGTCAGCGTCATTTGCCAAAAGTGGCGTATCCTCCGAGTCGGCACCAGTAACCTGAGAAGCCTTCATATCCACGGAGTCTTGACTTTGGAATTCACTGCCAGTATCTGTGCTGCCAGTATCCGAGCCCTGGTCATCTGCGTGTATGCCATCATCGTATTCTGACTTTGTACGCCAATCCCCGCCCACACCAGTTATGTCTGGATCAACATCGTCGACAGTCTGATCCGTTTTCTCGCCAGACAAGTCTGCGTCCTCCGAATCTGTATCCACGCTGGTATCTGAGCTACCGTACTGAATTACTTTTGGCACCGAATCCTTATCACCTCCAGCATCGGTGCCCACATCTGAGCTGGTATGATTTGAATTATGGGGCACGCTTTGATCGTCTGCTTGCACTCGTGTATCAACGCTCGTGTCCGAACCTTCATACTCTACAACTTTAGGCATCTGATCCTCATCATCCTGAGCTCGTGTACCGTCACTGGCATCCGAGCCGTCATGTTTCATGACTTTAGGTAGCTGGTCATCATCTCGACTCGCATCTGAACTGCTGTACTTTATGACTTTGGGCAATCCGTCATCACCGTCAGCTCGACTGTCAGTGCTCTTATCCGAGCTGTCGTACTTGATCACCTTGGGCAGCCCGACATCGTACTTTGATCCGATAATGTATCTGGTATCAAAGTTATCGTCTTCTGTAGTTTTGGGCACTTGCTCGTCGTCGTCGTCCCCAGCTCGTGAAGTTTCAACTGTACCAGCAACAGACTCTCGTTCACTTCCAGGTTGTTCACTGGGTTTCGAGATATCGCTCGCTTTTGACTTCTTTGGCTGTGGGTTAGTCCTAGCTGTAATAACATCATCGGATACCTGATACTCGGTATTAGTGACACCTGTGTTCGCTTCAGCAGCCCTCTCCCCATCTATCAGCCCAACACCCAACCTTTGAGATTTCTGTTTCTTTGCAGCGCTGTTGTCTGCGTCGCTCTCGGAATCTGCTTCAGTTCCCTCCTCCGATCCTATGCGCTTAGGTATTGCGGACGAATCTCTCTCATGGTCCGAAAACGATACACTACCTTCGTCATCAGATGTGAAAACCTCTTCTGAAGTGGAATTGTCAGCTTTCGAGACTACTTGAACATCGTCTGCAGAAGCGTCGTCCGAATCCACACTTGCAACAGTATCTGAACCAACCACTACGGAATCATGCCTATCGGTCCCGACCGAGTTCGTATCAGCATCTGTATCCTTTATCCTTACCGCATCAGGGTCGCTAACTCCACTTGTAACGTTTAAGGCATGTTTAGAACTAAGACCAATTGATGACAAGCCGGTATCTGAATCATCATGATCACCATGGCCCAACTTCACCTCTTTGACATTGGTAACCTCGGGATTTTTGAAACTGCTCAGTGCAAGGGCTTCATCCTCCACAACGTGCGTTGAGGTCTGGGAGGCCTCACTCTCAGAGCCGTTCAAAAATTGGCTTGCTACCTCAACTCCTCGCACCGCTGCATCGTCCTGTTGATTTGCTGCTGGATCATCTAAAACAAATTTTTCCTCTGTTTCAAGAAGCGCTCGCCCTGGCCACCAGGTGCGATAGTTCGTTTGCACGAGTTCCAACTCTGCACTGGCTACTAGCGAGTGTAGGCACAGTGAGATGAGAAAGAAGGCCACTATCTGTGTGACTGAGAATTCAGTTCGTGGCCCCGGCCTCAGCAGTCCGTTTGTGCTGACCATTTCTCGTTGCTGCATGTAGAGTGTCTAGTTTGGAGAACACATTACTATCAGGTGGACAAGAATTCCAGCGAAATCAAAACGTACTGCGGCAGAACTCAATTCTTCAAGTCTCTCCTACAGCAGGGAGCAGTACTTAGTGTGCGTCAGCGCGTGATGTAAAAAAAATTTCAGCTCGCCAGCTGAAAACTGTGTAAAACCAATATTTTCCTCGCGTTTTGAAAGTTATTTGTGCATAACACGGAATATTGCCATGATCAGGTGAATATTGACAAGAAACCAAAGTTTTCCCAGAGAGCACTGGTGTGACTAAATGCAAACGCGGATGAGGGACCTTGAGGGAACAGAATCACCTGAACGGTGCAAATACAGTGGTAGCAAGGGCAAAAACATCGCATCTCGGGTAATTTGGAACAGTATGAATTAACAGCAAGGCACGCGAGCTGGAAGAGGCGCGTCCATGTGAAATCGCGTTACAATTGAGGAATCGCACACACTGAACGGCAGAGTTTCGACAGGGCACAACTACCACTTAGGCCACAGTAAGCACGCCTGACACACGTACACTGCCAAAAGCTTAGTAGCTGTTGGCGACACGAAACGCCGTCGATACATTTCTTAAACAGCGGAATTTTATTGGCTTGTCTGGTCATCGCTGAAGAACATCCAACGTATTTGAAACAGAGTGGTGAAGTTAGCGTAGACATGGGTGACAGCTGGGAGGATCAGGAAGATGCAGTCCCACAGCCTCCTAAAAGCGTAGCAAAGCCGGCGTTCTCGTTCAACCCAGGCGCTGCATCATTTAGTTTTAACCCGTCTGCTTCGTCTTATACACCGCCCTCAAGCAGTACACCAGCACCAGCAGCAGAAACTCAACCCGCTTCAGCTTCCGGGAGCAGTCAGCCTCAGCAAGCCGGTACGTCCCGGCGTAGTTGGTTCCCTTGTACTTGAGCAAATACGGCAGTATAAAAGGTCTAAGTACGGTTTAATCATGCACGTGTTCATAAGTGGTGTATCTTGGATCATCTAAGTTGTATCGTGGTGTGGAGAAGGTAGGACTTCGAATAACGGCATGTCCATCAAATTCGCGGGGGTACTTGAAAGCTAAATTTCTTACCAGCATTCATCGTTTGCGAGATTTTGCATGGAAGTGAATCATCCTGGCGCTCAGGCTGATTGCCGAGAAGGTGTTGCAAAACACACATGTGACAATCCAGGGTGTCTGTACAGACGTTAAAAGTGTCGAGAATCGAATCGATGCTCTAGATATCCAAAAGAATGGAGATAGTAGAGATGCCCGTCTTGCTACGGCCGAGCAAACACAGATGGCGGAAAACAAGGTTGAAAATGATCAACCTCAAGACGAGGCAGAAACAGAAGAAGATATTGCCTCTCGGAAAAAAATATTAGAAGTTCTTGCGAAAGAAGATTCCCGAACTCATATGAATGTGGTGTTCATCGGCCATGTTGATGCTGGTAAGTCAACCCTTGGCGGGCAGATTCTGTGTCTAATGGGAGGTGTGGACGAGCGTACGATTGAGAAATACCAGAAGGAAGCAAAAGAAAACAACCGAGAGACTTGGTACATGGCATACGTCATGGATACCAACGACGAAGAACGCGCAAAGGGAAAGACGGTCGAAGTTGGGAGGGCACACTTCAACACAGATACCAAGAGGTCAGCTCTATCGACGAATTCTTTCCTAAGTGGTGGATAAGGGAGCGTTGTATACTATCGTCATGATGTCCAGTGATTGCTGAACCCAACGTCTAACGTACAGAGCTGGGTCAAGATTGCAAAGTACTCACAGGCCAACTTGTGACAGCTATTTTTCCGTGATAGCAGTCGCGATTCAGTTACTTGCCGCACAAATGGTGGGCATTTGACTTTCTAGAGCAAGTTACACCCCACGAACCGCCCACCGCGCTATCTTTACATACAAGACTTCTATTTCAGGTACACTATCCTTGACGCACCGGGGCACAAGAATTTCGTACCCAACATGATTCAGGGTGCATCACAAGCGGATATTGGCGTTCTCGTCATATCTGCGCGGCAGAATGAGTTCGAATCAGGCTACGAGCGAGGTGGGCAAACAAGGGAGCATGCTCTTCTTGCTAAAACTCTTGGAGTTCAGAAACTTATAGTCGTAGTGAACAAGGTGCGGAGCGAGGGAAACATGCCACACTACTCGTCTTAACACGCGCACGAGGCTTATTCTGTGATAGCAAAACGGGATTAAGGCGATCTTTGTGCAGATGGATGATCCAACCATTTGTTCTCAGCCGGGTGTATGGAGTGAGAAGCGGTATAAAGACATAGTTGGGAAGCTGACTCCGTTTTTGAAAGGATGCGGGTACAATCCTCAGAAAGATTTGGCGTTCTGCCCCATTGCTGCGCTTAAGGGATTGAATGTGCTGGAGCCGCCCCCGGCCTCGTCTTGCACGTGGTGGAAAGGCCCGACGCTGTTCCAACTGCTTGACAGCACGGAAGCTCCGCCCAGAGACCCTTTAGCCTCCTTCCGAATGCCAGTGATGGACAAGTACAAGGACATGGGTACAGTCGTGATGGGCAAGAGCGAGAGCGGTGTTGTCCAAGTAGGTGCACCTATGGTAATGATGCCAAACGCTCAGCAGTGCAGGGTGACTGCATTATGGCGTGACGATGAAGAGGTGCAAGCTGCTGGACCAGGAGAAAATTTACGAATCCGCCTGTCTGGAATTGACGAAGACAAGGTGTGAAACTCAAGGACAGTTGTGCTGAACCTTCGCGGATTTAACGCTGGCGACTTCACATGTCCTCCCTAAGTTGGAAGTATATTCGCGGACTCTGTGCAGGTGAGCCTTGGCTTCGTATTGTCGGGACCGAGCAATAGGTGCCCAGTTGTCTCTAAATTCGCTTGCCAGATCAAATTGATGGAGCTGTTGGAGCACAAGTCGATATTTACAGCTGGGTACAAGTCTATACTGCACATTCACTCCATCACCGAAGAGTGTGAAATTCTGCAGCTGGACTTCGAGATCGACCCCAAGACGAAGGCGAAGAAAAGGTGCAAGTTTGCGAAGTCTAACGCGTCCGTCATGTGCAAGATCTCCGTCGCCAAGCCCGTGTGTGTTGAGCCTTTCGACGTAAACCCCCAGATGGGGCGGTTCACACTGCGTGACGAGGGGAAGACTATCGCAATTGGAAAGGTTACCAAGCTTCCACCTCCAGGAAAGTAGACGTGTTTGCTGACATCTTTTTCTAGCATCCAGCTATGTGCCATTGTATAGTCCCAAGAATACGATTCGCTGCCCGCTTAGTCACGGGGCGATATGACATAATTTCCGCATGTGCTCAAAATTTGACCATTGTGATCCAGGCGTTCTGTACCTAGCTTTAGTTGCCTGGATCTCGCACGGACAGTCGGTAAGCGTTAGGTCTGCGTAAGTGTAACGATATCGTCGCTGAAGTATGAAACTGTTCCAGCTGGCTACCGAGCAGACGTACATTTACAAGGTGAGAGTTGAGTTGCCAGGAATGTGTTATGTGACGTGACATGTATGAGCCAGTCACACGTTCCGACACATGCATCAGCATCGAGAGTGGCTCCTTTTTGTCTTCTTTTCGGCACTTGGAACTGTGTAACATTCAAGTCATGTATGAGGAACACAGCATGGGAAACTATTGAATTTGATTTGTGAAATACCCGTTCTTCGTCTGGTGCAAGATTCGGTAGCTATGGTCCACACACAAGTTGTTGAGGAAGCAGAGATTGAACGGTTGCACTCTAAGCTACTGCAAGGAGGTCTCACGCTTCCCGAAAAATATCGCATCCTGTATAGCTTGAGGAATTGTGCAAACCCGTCCGCATTAGAAGCACTGCTGACAGCGCTCAAGGACGAGTCTGCCTTATTTAGGCATGATGTGGCCTTTGCTCTAGGACAGAGGCAAGAAAGCGATGCTATCTCTGCTCTTATAGGTGTACTCGAGGATGAGGTAGAGGATTCGATGGTAAGACACGAGGCTGCAGAGGCCCTTGGAGCAATAGGAGCTCAAGAGTGCTTAGAGCCGCTGCGAAGATACGAAGACAGCGAGAGTAGGGAGGTATCAGAAACATGCATATTAGCTAGACAACGTGTGGAATTTTTATCTACAATTACGAGAAAAGAAGAAGAAGAGAGCAAGTTCCTTAGCGTGGACCCAACTCCTCCGTTTGGAAGCGAGATGCCAGCAGATAGTCTCCACGGCATTCTGAATAATGAAAACTGGCCGCTTTTTGAAAGGTACAGGGCACTGTTCAGCCTACGGAATGCTGGAAGTGAGCATGCTGTGGAGAGTATCATGCAGTGCATCCTGTCTTCTAAATCCGCGCTGCTGAAACATGAAATAGCGTATGTCTTGGGGCAGCTTCAGCGCGCGAATACTACTGAGTGTCTTAAAAAAGTCCTCCGAGTACGCTTCCTTCCTGATGTCGTGTCTGAATCGCATGTTCGCTAGGAGCCACTGACAAGACTCTGATTCAGGACAATAGTGAGCATCCTATGGTCAGACATGAAGCAGCTGAAGCTTTAGGGGCTATTGCTGATGAGAGTTGTGTTGAAGTTCTGAGAGAATATAGCTCGTGTGACGAACCGGTGGTAGCTGATAGTTGTATTGTGGCCCTGGATATGATTGCTCACGAGAAGTCTGGGAATTTCGAGTACGCTGATGTTCAAACTGCCATCGCGTAACGCTGTGAGTAGCCATTTAATGGGCGATTGACTGAGTGGCTTCTTTGAGTTTCTTCCCATGGAGTGATTGGACTAGTTACGCGCTAGCATTGCGTCTTACTTTGCACCAGCGTTCCGACCAAAACGCGTACAATTGTGCAGTCAATGTGTGATGGAGCGTGCCTGGCCTATGAGCAGATATTTCTACGAAGTTATGAGATGCGTTCGAAAAGTTGGTGTTGTGGATAGTACAGGTTGTGATTTAGCAATGCAATGTTGGTAATCTGTGCGTTTTGCAAAAGTTGTTCCCGAGCAGACTTTGTATACGCTTGAACTCAAGTCGCCATTGCGTATCGTCCTCTTGGGCTTTGACCGGGCTCGGCTGAGTTACCGCCTTCTCTTCGTGGAGGCCTGATGCAATTGTCCCCGATTAGAAGATTCAGATCGGAGAAGGCCGACATTGTCTCGCACCAATCTGGAGTACTGCATGTTGCCACATCTCCCCAACTGAAGTCTATGCTATTGTTTGGCAGAAGTCTCAGATAAATCTGTGCGGTGGAACCGCCAGGATGCCTTGAACTTGAGCAATGAACACATGCGAATGTAATTTGAGTTCTGCAGGTATTATATCAGAGATCATGCGGCCTGCGGTGCACTGCAAGTGAAAGCAGTTAGCCTTAGGACACCAGACGTTCCATCTTGTCTCAGTGCGAGGAATGCTTTCTCCCAGGTGAAATCACGATTCTGTCGCAGCGGTTGAATTGGCAAGCATTATTACAAAGACCACGGCCTATCGGCATCCTGGTACAGAACAAGTATCTCACTTTGCACCAAACTTGCCATTCCTAGCATTTTATTGGATGAAAAATACACTGGGCGCATAACCCAAGTCTCCATCACAGGCCAGCTCTCACAGAGCTATCACCTATTATGTTGTTGAATCCACGGATGCATCAAAACTGACCGCATGGAGATCCGATCACTTGGATTCCTCTTCAACAGCTTACGGATGAGATCCTTAGCAAGATAGGACACCTGCAAGAGAAATTCAACATTCAATTTCAGCTGTATCTCGACAGATTGGTTAATGAATCACCATCCAAGCGCTGTCTCGAAGGACCTGATAGTTTCTCGACTTCAATCACATGGAATTTCTACAGGTAACCCTCTGAACAGCACCAATTTGACTTGTGGCTGTGTACTCAACAAACCATTGATTGCCATTCTATGATTTGCTAGATCAGCAACCTGGCTATGAAATCAACTGCACACTACTCATGTGCCAGAAGGTTCTGGAGAAAAAATGTCTTGATGACCATTCAACACGATGAGTACACTCCTTCCCACGATGATGTGATATAGACACTTGTGTATCTGTATTCTGAAAACAACTTTCTCAAAAACCAGAGGACGTAAAGAGCAATAATGCATGGCGCCATTCCGGAGGCTTGTGCACACTTACATGTTTGCTTAAGTACAAAACATCAAGCAATTGCCTAGGACTTCACACTTGAAACCACTCCCTAGGACCTGGAACTACTTGCCAGCAGTCACACTTTCTTCCATACCAGACCCTGGGATTTGTGGTGAGTTTTCTATGAGAGAACGTTCTATGGGAGTGTTTCCTATGGGTGTGTGTCCAAAACAATAGTTTTAAGTCATGGCGGGAAACCTGCCAGTTTCCCGCAGTGACCACGGTGCTGGGTGCGGTCACGACCAATAGCTAAGATAACTGGCCCTTGGCCATACTCCGCCAGTCAATTTGTTACTTACAACAGCTTTATTTGCCATGTTGAGCTCCTTTCGAAGCACAAGAGCGGTACTGCAACGTGCCCTGCGACGCTCGACATTGTAAGTGAGTAAGCCACGTGGCATTACTGGTTGAAACGTTTTGGCCTAACATAGCAGTCCGTCTGGATCAAGCGATTAAGTGGAGTTCAGCTTGCATATAGGTTTTCAATCTGTCACTTGTTAGAATCGGTTGCTGGGCATACGACGAAGTTGCTGCTTTTAGTCCAAGGCAAACAAACATCAGACTCCCTTGACCACTTCGAAGAACATCCGCTTGGTAAAATATCTCTTTCTTGCTGTACAGACTAGAAGGGAATATAGAGGTTCTTGCTCACACATTGACCGCTAAGAAATAGACGTTGATGAAATTGCTGAAGCCGGTTAGGCGGTAGCGCGCAACATCCAACATTAACGAACCTCTGCAAGAAAGCAGATCGCCGCATTATGGAACGAATTCTGCGTATTGCTGCATTCTGTGTGCACGTGCGTACTTAATAGAGTAGTAGGCATCTCATTTCTGGAGGATTCGGTTGTTGCAACATGTGGCAGTGTTCTTGACGCAGGCCGAGCTGCACTGCAATGGTTCCACATGTTCGTCTCTTTCGTGCATGTTAATGCCTTGAAAAGATAACTTATCATCGAATTATCACTAGCGTGGTCGCTGGCTCATAAGGAGCCGCTGTAACAAATAACTGAACACCAGGCTTGTCATAGATACTTGAGGGCGCCGATCTACCAGCCCATTCAGCTGAAATAAACCGCTGATGCTAATAATATAACCTAATTCAACCTCTTGTGTGGCAATTGCCCAGCAGGGTACGCCTAAGATGTATTTTCTGAAATTTGGTAGGTCATGAGCAATTCGCATGACCCACAAAGATCTAAATCATCAAACGCTTGTTTCCTATATTCCTGCATATCTTCACTGCTTGTACTATCCAACATAACTGAGATGTGTGTAAATGGTGGCTCCTGTGATTAGATCTAGAACTGGCAAGTTGACACTTTGGTTTGATGGGTGAGAAAGTAGTGTCCCAAAGATCAATTGATTTTGCTCCAAAGAACGACTGAAGCCACGTGAACGGTATCACTAGGAACAGAACAGATATAAAGTGATATTTTTGCATCAATAAGTTGGTGCACAGAGAAGGTTACAGAGTTCAATTTACGCCCCAAAGTATGCACCTTGCATGTCAGAATTTCCAACTTACACATCTAAGGGTAGACGGTTCTCAGCCACAGAGACACTCAACCCACTAATATTGTTTGTGTTCAGCTGTGTGTAACGTGGCATGCGCAGATTCCGTGTGGAACATGCCAAACTCGGAAAAGTACAGGAAAATTCCTTAACATACCAGGCCCGCGCTTCGCGCGTGCCTTTTACGTGTCTGTAATATGGGAAGAGTTTTGTATGGGATGTGTGGGGTAGGGGATGGCGCAGGGGGGTTGTGCACAAGGGGAGGCTGTGCACAGAGGCAGGTGGTGTCCGGTCGTATGAAACCTGGGTAGTTGCCTCCAGGCGCATCGTGCGCACTTCACGCGCCCTCCGCGCCTTCCGGTCGGGATCCTTGGTCTGAAGTATCGAGTACAATGTTATTTTAACAAACATAGCATGCGTTAAGACGATGGCAAGGTGCTATCATCTTCGCCGGAAGTTAAATTCGATGCATGCGGGACGTTTTCGCTCACAGCAGTTCGCATACGTCGATTCCCGCGAAACTATATAGTCCACATAAGAAGATCACATTTAGTATCTATATTAAAAAATCATCGCGATTCCGTTGTTCATCTGAGAGAATAATTCACCGAACGGTAGAACACGGTTTCTCGCGCAATTCTTGAGCCTGATTTGCATCGCCTGTCACGGCTCATGCGCACGCGCGTTCTGCGAACGCCTCCGTGACACTTTCACAATAGGTCGCAAAGCATCCTTCCAGGCAAAGAAAGCAGTCGAAAGCGGTCGGGATCAATGCACAACATAGCGCCAAAGTCAGGACCTCGCGTGCAAGCGGGCTGTCGCGCACGCTCGCCCGCGCTGCCGTTTGCCTCGTTCTCGCAGCCGTCCCCCTCGCGCTTGTACGCAGACCCCACGTACAAAGTTTCACTCCCAAACTCCCCCTGGAACCCTCTAAACTCCAAAATGGGGGGGGGGGGAATCATACTATATAGAATATAGATTGCCAACTACTTCTCAATTTTCGCATGAATAACCATAACACATGAAACAATTATTGATTGTAGCGCAGCTCAAGGCGTCACGTTCTAAGGCTGTAATTAACTGTCAAATCTCAACAAACGATGAAACGAGCACAAGCACACATCAGTTAAAACAAGGACCCTGGTTACCCCACACAAATGATCCTGTTTCTGCTGCATCAAGCCTGGTTCAGCATCAAGCACCAGTTTCTGCTGATACCAGTGAGCAATACCCTGTTCAACATACTGTAACTAACACAAAGGGCCGCCGGACAATGCACAACGCTTGTGTTTGGCGATGAATGCAAATCCCAAAACAATACGTAAAATAACACGGTAGAGAGACAGCGAATCGTGACACTTGAATCGCTAGGGCTCCAGCATAACATTCAAGCTTGTAATCTCAGAAGTTGTGAACTAACAACAGAACGTGGTGACAATTGTGGAGCTTGCAACATGAGGGGTACCGGTACACAGATACAAGAAACCTGAAGTACTAATCATGAACGCTTAAGCACCATAAAAGTTGATTTGACGTCGCTGTAGGTCAAGGCTCTAGCTCCACAGATGTAGAGTCGCTTTCCGATCCCGCTTCCGAAAATTTTTTCAGGGTGGTTTTGGGTTACTGGCTCTAGATGAACAGAGATGCATGTGAAACGATGCTTCGACACCTGCGCAAACATGGGATTTATTTCATATGGTGAGGTTACTGATGTTCATGTTCAGCTACCTCATAATTCCTGTGTTACCAACGACAGATGAAGAAAGCGTCGATGTCCAAAACAAAAACGAGTTCTGTAACGCCGTTTGACATTTTTCCATTCCAGCGAACCGTAAAATATATTGGCATATGTCACTCAGTCAAAATCTGGTGGACCTTTGTATTAGGTACAGTATGTGCAATGAACTGAATGAAAGCTCTTACAAATGCAAGTTACAATTGGCACAGGGCTAGATGTAAGCATGATACCATATTTAATAAAAACCTTTGTCGGATCTACAACACACGTTACCCTAAGTATTTTTTGAGCTCACGCCGATCGATGTGGGGTATAGGGTAACGCGATAATATTAATTTACTTTTCACTGGCCGCCGCGTTTTGGGCCGCGTGGCACCATGCTGGATATCATCGTGAATACCAGCAAGCGCTGGGGCATGTACGCGCAATAGCATTGTCTTGATTGGTGAAGTGGCCAAAGATTGTAGCTCGTATACAGGTATTAGATGATTCATTTCATTCTGTGTACATTTTCAAAGGGGTAACAAGTCATACAGCGAAGGCTTTAACTTACTGCGGTACCTTGTCAAGCAGTTAGCTTACATCACCAGTGAGGCATGGCTGATGTTTGGCACATGAAAGAACAAAACTTTGAGTTCTCTTGCCAAAGAGTTCCTGAACAATAATTAAAGCAAGTGCGACAGTAAGGTGGTTTACCCTTTACTTTATTACAGTCAAAGTTGACGGGAACCACTGGAGTACTTCAATCTCTAGAGTTTTAAGGTTCAAAGTACAGCACTAGACAGGATTATGTGATGTTGAATGCCTTCAGATGGCGAAGCCCTGCAAGTTTGCAGCATGGACATCCATACAGAGGGCAGATTAAGACCACAAGAGGCTCCACATGCAGATTATACATTATACATTATTCTAATATTGAAAGGATTGTATTCTATAGCAGATACAATCCTTCCTTATGTCCCTATGAGGGCCATAGAACACAACTTATAATCCCCTCCTTTGGCTAATTCAGTCCCGAGCCATAACTCAGTAGGGTGGCCAGGTTTATCAGCACAGATCATACTGGAGAAGCTATTCCCAGAGGTAAACATGACCTATTGTTCGACTGGACAGTTTGGCTTACCAATCCAGCATAATAACTTACAGACAGCGGGTTGTAGCATGCTGAGGTTGATTAGAAGCTTGACCTCTTACTTACATGACTTTACAAACTGATCATGTTGTGGATTCATAGAATACGGTGAAATCAACAACTACTTCGTTTTGTGGGAAGATTTCACAACAGTTGGAATCACTGTCACTATGAGCAGATCCACGACGAAGGCAACACCGGGAGGTGGTTCTGACAATGAATGTGCGTGAGTGTGAAGAGCCAGCTCTCGTAGCAGAATTATATTCTTCTTATTATTCTCATGTTGTGATTGTGTAAAACGATGGACACGAACGCTGACGGGGCGAATACCGCTAGCTCTGTACAGTGGACAAACACGCTAATGCGCTAGAATAAGTGTGCCATCTCGTACCTCGATTCTAGGATCGAACTTGTAGTCAATTTCACATATTCTCCTGTTCATCACGGCCTCGGACTCCCCGCAGAAAGGCGTTCTTCCCCACAGGAGCTCGTGAGCCAAAACTCCGACGCACCATTGGTCAAAACAAGCCCTATAGCCTTCTTTGAGAATAACTTCCGGTGCGAGGTATTCTTGTGTGCCGCATATTGTGTATCGAGTTACTGGCGAGTGAATGGACCATCCGAAGTCCCCCTGAAATCTCGCAATCGCGACAGTAACATTTACAAGTAAAATGAGTACAGAGTTTCGTAATGGAGCTTACCAGTCTTAATTCGTCGTCATCGCCAATAAGTAAATTTTCAGGCTTCAAATCTCTGCAAGCAGGCAACCGCAGTGGATTTACGAATCATACTTCGACTAGTTACTGTTCTAGCGCTTTTGGTGCAAGTAAAACTGCAACACTTCACGTCAACCAAGTCTTACATGCCGAGGTGTGCAACGTGGTGCTGGGAGGGGCATGCAAATACAAATGCTTAACAAATGAGAAGCTTAGCAGTAGATGCACGAGTTTGGTTACAGTAAATAGCAAGTAGAGAAATACCTATGGAAGACATTCTTCTTGTGACAATAGTGCAGTGCGCTGGCAACTTGCTTTATGTACTTCGCCGCGACGTCCTCAGTAAATCGTCCACATTTTGACAGTACTTTGTACAACTCTCCCCCGGGAGCGTACTCTAAGACCAAGTAGATTCGCTCTTCGTCATGGAAGGTGGCGTATACTTGAAGAACGTTTCGGTGCCGGAGATTAGACTGGATTTCCAATTCGCGCCTAAATTGGTATTCCATTCTAGACTTTCTCAACTGCGACTTATACAATACCTGCAGCGGTCACATTTCTTTTCCCTCGACTTGTATTCTTGGAGTGCGCTTCTTGTGCAAACAAGCCACCCAGTGGGTGAGATGATAAAAAATTGAATCTTGAGTATGCCTCATGCGCAGACTTCCTAGTATATCAGCCTACAGGCCAAAACTTGCATCACACCTTGAGAGCGCTAATGAAACCGCTAGTCTTCTCGCGGACAACATAAACATTGCCGAATCGGCCCTGGCCAAGCTTCCTACCAACTTCGAAGTCACGTATGCACCATTTTTTCCGGGGGACTAGGCGATTTACTGTTTCATAACTTTTCTTTTCCTCCTGTTCATCATTTTTTAAGGGCTCACCGCTTCGCGCCATGGCACCCATGTTGCTGAAAGTGTAGGAGACACAACTACAAGCTCGACAACAGGACAGTGATATCGAGCCTCTACATGATCAAGCTGTATTCTTGTGAAGTGATCTCGCTTTTATGAATGTTTTAGATAATGCGAAGCGTTCAATAAACTCAGTTCGGTTTGCGCAAAGATTGTTAACTGTTCAACAACTTGGTGCAGGAGTGATCCATTCCGTTTTGGTGAACAGTTTTCTGAACGCGCTTTTGTTACGCAAAACTTGCAGCGATCACAATGTCAATGGGCAACACTTTGAAAGTGCCTGCTTGGAAAGATCAGGTCACTTGTGGCTTGAGGGTGCGTCCTGTTCTGTAAGAATTGGACGTGTTGCATTCACCGATATAAAAATAGTTTCCGTCGATTGCAGAGTAGCATGAATCGGCTACATCAACCCGTGCCTTGCAAGTGTATGCGATCTGGAAAATGTGTTTTCTCGGTCCGGTTGTATCCGCAACGGTTCTCTGCGCGTTAATAAGCCGTGTTTCGCGCCGTTCTAGAGAGCTGCGGGAGTACCGTATCGGGCTAATTATCGTACAGGTGAATTATCGTACAAACTTGACGGAGTGACTGTAGGATGTGTCGCGATAATAGTCGTGCAGGCTGGAAAAAAATTATGTAAGACTTGATTGTCTATGTTCAGTTCCATGTGCCCGCGGGTGCCTCGTGCTTCTTGCCAGCTCAGAGATTCTGCTTTCATTGGTATTGTAGCACTTGTTGAACCTGATTGTCTGTTGTGTATAGTGTGCCATATCAAGTAATAACTGTCGATGAGGCACCCATTGTAGAAAAGGTAGCTTTTCGACATGAGTTACAAGTCTGTGCCGAGAGATCTGCATCGTGTCCGTGCTCTTGTGTTGGCATGTTGGCACTACAGCTCCCCAACTGGCATCACCAATTGGCAGCACATGACATACCGAGGCTCTATTGAGTGTAAAAAGTTGTATTTGCGCTATTCAGCATCTGTCAGTATAAAGCGGGACAGACTCGAGAAAGACGGGTAGCGTAAGCAAGCAGAGGCCATGAAACAAGCAAACAAGGGAAAGTGGGCTACTCGATGAGTTGAAAAGATAAGTGAAGATAATTCTGACAGGATTCAAGCGGCAGAAGAAGCCGCTGTACAATCTCCTAGCAGAATTGATTCACCAGCACATGCAATAACTATACGCACAGCTCAGGGGGATTTAAGAGCTAGAATAAACGAAAGAGTAGTGAAGAAGAAACATTTATACGATTGTTGTCTATCCAGGGAGCAGGACGAGACGTACATGCAATCTGACGGGCGTGAGGATGAGCATGCTAGAACAGGAAGAATTCTGTACGACACTTGAACCTCGAAAAAACCCGATTCAAGTTACCACCTCGAGCACAGAGCTTCATTAAGGCAAGAACTTTCCATAGAGGGTAATTATAAAATAATCTTTGTCTCAGCATACTTTGAAATCCTCGCGTATAAGGTTGACGCGTTAAAGTTTGGCTTGTACAACAATCGGTCGATTGACCGGACACGGTATGTCAGCGATCCAGCGATCCAGTGCGACATGTCTCCATATTGAGCGAGGTTTGCGGCTCACATCGATTATGGCTGGTTATTAGCATATGTTACAACTGGAATATTGTTTCCTTGTGTCTTGAACTGGGCTACTCGCAAAGTCGTGCTAAAAACAGTTGGAACCTGAAGAGCGGGTGCCGTTCCTATGAGATACATCATAAGTCAGTGTGAGTTCAATAGAGGAATCATATCACCACGATACATCGTAATCTAGAGTTCGAGTCCGTGAGTAAAAGAGTGGTGAACAAAACGGTCGAGTGCGCGATAATGGACTGAGGACAAGCCATACAAGTAAACAGTGCAAGAGGGTGTGACTGCAGGCTTAAGATACAATACCTCTATCCGATGCTTACGCACGCGCGCCAGCAAGCTTGTATCTGGATAGTACCAGAAGATTTGAGTCTGTATCCAGGTGTTCTGCGCAAAGTGAAACTCAACACATGCACCTTTCCTAGTCTTTCCATACCAACATAGAATATACACCAAAAACTTTTTCTTGTCTAAGTTTCGTCTTTCATTGTGTCCACGCTCATCGCAGGTGTTAACAGGCACCCACAACGTTTGTTTTTGGTAGCGGTATTTCTATTTTTTTTCTATTGTAATCGAACGTCATAAATCCACCAACCGAATTGCCAATTTTGATGTTCAGATTATTTGTGAAAATTTTTGTCTTGTTCTATGCTTTGACGGGCTCGCGTGGAGACCGAAACCTGGGCTCAGAATTTCAAATCCCGGCATAGCCAAATACAATGAGTTAACAGCATGCTTCACGGAACGGTACATGCGTATCAGATAGCTGCAACCAAGATTAGAGCCATGTTTTGAAGGCGCCTACACAAATTCATGTTGATTTCTTCATTTTTCTGGAGATGAAACAGCCAGAGTGAACAGCCAGAGTGACAAATCACGACACCGCGAACCAGTATATGTACGACATAATAGCTATCAACAATCAATAAAATCCAGTACGGATTTGGCGCTTTTCGATTCCTGACAACAAGTCGCGGATGTGCAACGGAGATGTCTCCGCGTGAGCATACGAGAGGCTGAGCGCAACGTGCTCGATAGCCCAGCTAGCGGAGGCAAGGCCAGCGTGGTGTATAACACGCCGAAGGGCGGCGACGAAGAGGTCATGGCGCCAAGTCAACCTGGAGACATCTCTGGAGCATGTCTGGGCGCGTTGTGCGTCTGAGCCACGCAAACAGTGGCCCCGCACGAGCAGCGAGCCGTAGATAAACGTCCAGGAAGCGTTAATATCGAGACGAAGCTTGGCCACAGCACTACGAAAGTACCAGTCACAGAAGGTCAGCGCAGGAGAAGTGGGAATAATGTCGAGCGTTGCTGCCGCAGAACGGCAGCTGAGACTGAGCAAGCGAGCTTTGTCGAATGGTTCATCCACGTCCAGGAAGTGCTTGCTTATGGATGCGGACTCAAGTTTGTGTACAGATTGTTGGAAAGAAACCACATACTGAGAGAGAAAGGAGGGGGCGAGTGGCGCTGCGGCCGCTGGGCAACATTCATTAGGGCGTATCCTCGTACGAATTACAGTTACGAACTTGGGGTGACAATGCACCACAAAATTTCAAACTTGAGCGCTCGTTGTGTACGACATTCCACAATCCACATACCTGTTTCAGTGTGCACAGCTGTGCCTCGCATTCTAAATCTTCTTGCCAGAAGAAACCATGTTTTCCTTCCAGGAAACCCCGGCCTGCCTCAGAGATTCGGCTGCGTCCTGGGCGCACGTAATGACTTGGGCTTGCAATGCTTATTAACCAGTCCCAGGCGACATGTGCGTAACCATATGTTAAGAAGTATCTATGTACAGACAGCACATCAACGACGAATGGCATAAACATGCGCATGGGTTCATCAATACGCGCGCCAAGAGTTCGACATGAGAGAAGAAACATGAGACAAGAATACAGTAGACTCGCTCAGCACTTGCTCCAGCTGCGACGATACATGTTAAGGAAAAAGCTTTTTGTTAGGGCTCAACTTGAAGAGTAAGGTGAAGCAATCGTACTGAACCGGCGGTGTCGTGCCCCCACGTGTATTGTTTGTATTCATGGACATGGCAATGTTTTTTAGCGCACACTACCTAGTCGCTGTCAGGGTAGAAGAATCTTGTACCTGGAGCGAAATGAAAGGAACAGAGAATACACATAACAAAAAATGCGTCATTAATTAAGCGGTTCTCTGTGTCTTGGTCTCGCTCAAGCATTCAGGCTCCATGCGGTTCTTCACAGACAGTCGTCTCGATGCCGCTCACTAGCGTGAAAGTGTCTGAATGTCGCAACACTACGTTGCCGTTGGGTGCCCGCAGTCCAAGCTAGTGACACTTCTTGATCTGTTGAGAGTTGTGTCAAACAGTGGGGGAGTCGGTGGGGAAGAAACACAGCCATCTTGTGTAGCTGTAGTTTGTTCGTCAAGAGATACCCAAGATGAAGTGATTTGTGGCCTAACCGAGGTACGTGGCTGTATTTTGCAAACATATGCGGTTGAGTGGTACCATCATCTAGCTTTAAAAAATTGCAGCATACACATATGCAGCGCATTCATCAAATGAGCAGTTTTAGAGGCCCGCCTGCTTACCCATCCCT
This sequence comes from Smithsoniella earleae, assembly GCA_032356285.1. Lineage (NCBI taxonomy): Eukaryota > Viridiplantae > Chlorophyta > Ulvophyceae > Smithsoniella > Smithsoniella earleae. The sequence continues at coordinate 14,231 of JAULKQ010023638.1, read as the reverse complement.
CTTTAACCTACACCGACGCAAAAAAAAACACGCATCGGGTTTCCCAAGATTCCCGTTGCTTTAGGTAGCGTGATAGCTGCTGTTGAAAATCCGTTTAACTTTCTTGTTTACTTTGTAGCAATCAGAGTTCAGAATTGCGTGCTGGCATACGGACATGGCGGATGACGAGCTCTTGCAAGTCACAAGAATGATCCAGGATGGGAATCTACCGCCAACATACGCAACTGAAGAGTGGGAAGCAAACGACTCGAGATTCGTCCACCCTGATGATACCCGAGGAATTGTTATTGCCGCACCCGAAAGCAATGTTCAAGCTGAAGCTATGATGCCCGTTATTCTCGTTACAACTGACACAGCCATCAAACTGGTACCAGCTGTATGTACCCCCAACAAGTAAACGAAACTAAATCATGTTCATAGGTTAATTGTGTTGGAATTTTTTTCTTGTGCAGTGTCAATACATGCATGTAAATGAGTTCCTTGTTGCAGCACGTACTGCCCTTGCGAGCCAAACTTCTCATCAACTTTGATCTTCCAACGTCTAAAGATGAACATAACAGACGACGCTGTGCTATATTAGGAATTGGAGGACAAGAGTGGGCCAGTGGATGCGGTGCAACAATCCATTTCGTAGTAGCTGGACAAATGGGTGCTTTCAGGTTACTGGTGGGTGTCTGTTCTGCGCACATTTACAATTTAGAAAGATGGCCTTGTATCACCAAGTTTGTTTTCGTGCAGGAGAAGGTGGCTAATGCTCCAATACAAGAGATGCCAGTGCATGCAGCAGATGTGCTGTCTCCGTCAGTTTAGACACTTCACATGGGTAAGAAATACTGGAATGGCACATTGTGGTTATACCCCTTGCTTCTTACGATGTCGTGAAGAATCTTTTTGTGGAATGTAGATCATTTCCATTCACGATAGTGGCCCAAACAGGAATGGGCTATCCCTATAAGGCCTCAGCATATTATTCCACCATGAAATCAATACTTTCTCAACAGAAGCTACAGTTTAAGTTTAACAGAACACCATTGAAGTTCAAGGAGTTTGTGTGCGCCGCGCAGCATTGAAATCCTTCAAAATGTGGTTCCAAGGTCGAGAAGGGATGACCTCTTGTACACCTGTAAATTCAGACAATAGCTCTCGTTGCAAATTCACTGCATGCACTTTCCTGGGTTATAAGCTGTTCATAGTAAGTCATGCAAGTGAATGATAGCAAGTGGAAAGGGAATCACCCCAAGAGTAACAGCCCCAATAATTCCCTTGAGGTATGTAAACAGGATGAAAGCTCCATGCTTTCAGCAAGATAGCAGTAATTGGTTGATGATTATTGCCGAGTCTTTTCTTGAAAAATTCCGGAGTCCAAATGTGCAAGGGTGAAAGCTTTTCCAGACATTCGTCTCTGTTCTGATTGATAGTGAAATGCTGGAGCACCTGCAAGTGGACCATTAGCCATTTGTAAACAAAACCCCGAAAACCACCCTGAGGCATAGGAGTTACGAGTCCCACCTCCGCATGGACCTTGATAGGGATACTGTCACCATGCTTTGGGTCCCAGTTCAGGTCCTGGTGATATGGTTGCAGGAGTTTATGGTGACAAAGTTGCGTGTCAATATGATGACCAGTAGGAAACAAGATGAACTCGTTATATTTGCAGGCAAATCTGTTCTCTCTCACTCCTCCACGACGGATGAGAACCTGCAGGGCATTCGAGTGGTAAATGTGGAGCTCGTGATATGAATAACGGTCTCAACTCTATTGATAAAAGGCTTGTTATGCCAAGGCCGCAGTCTTCGTAACCCAAGCCAGGGCATCCAGTTCTAATTGAAATTCGACAAGACAGACATCACCATACCCGTGGTATCTAATGGAACATTATAGCTTAGAACAAAGTAACAAAGCCAATAAAAAATATATTAGGTTCGCGATCTAAAATCGCTTTTACGACAATGTCGTAAAAATCTGTTACTAGTTGAAGTAACCCCGTACGCTCTCGGGTATAAACGTGGAGAACTAATCACAGGTTGCTGATGAATGTGCCACTTTCTTTAAAATGTTCTTGAATGAATGTAGCCAGTCTGTACTTAACCGTCATCAACTTCCGGCAAAAATCTGGCTCATATCATGAATCGGACATGTAGTACCAGGAATACTAGACGTTACCTGTTGCTGCCCGTTAGTTATGGCTTGGATCCCAACCGCCCATTCTTTTAAAGCGGGTACTGTGGAATTTGCTTCAGATCGTAGTAGAAGTGGTGGAATTGCCATGGGTCGTACGACTGAGCTTGTTACTGTCACACGTTTCGGAAAGGATAACTGGACCTTTACAATCACGCGTCACTACATCGTTGGATAATGATTTGGATAGAGTGTTTGTATGCGACCAGTGATAAAAAAGACAGCTCTACAGTAGTACTTGGCGCTCATTTAGCAAGCTGTGTTGGTTGGAATGACAACCGTGGACACAATGCTGAACGAGCATGAATTCAGAAGAAACCCAGCTCTATACAAAACGATGCGCGGATTATTGGAATAAAATCCTTTAACTTCAGTAGCTACTACTCACTTCAAAAACATTTCTGCCCATCACTGTGACCTACGTCGAATGCGATGTTGGCAATTACTCATAGTTCACGTAACTAGTGTCGACCTAACACGTTTATGCTCAACAAAATTGATGGATTCTGATGCACTAGAACTAAGTTTCACAAGCGGAGAAACTAAGGGTTCCTGGCGAGTGCGTCATCGCACGTGAAAGTGGTTCATGTGCTGGGTTCACTGATTCCTCGCTCCGCCGAAGCATGAACCCATGCATGAAATTCAATTATGTCGTTGCAACCGGCACATGTTGCAACCGGCACAAGTTGCAACCTGTACAGCGGTAAAGGTCAGAAATGGCTCGCATGTAAAAATACATACACTCACGGAGTAACCCGAGGCACGCATGTCAGCAACCTATTGCAATCCTGTACCCTTCGCAACAAACTCGCTTCCTGTATCACCTCAAGGGTTAGGACGGATAGACAGACGTACTTTCTACAATTTTTAAACCCCCACTTCAATTGATGCCATTAACTTGGGTGTAGCGGGAGAGAGGACCTGAAGGTAGATAAGAGATGACCGCCATGAAATCATCGTTCCCAAGAGATACAAACAAGCAGCTTGCAGAGAAGTGTGACCGATTGTCAGAAGAAAATGCAAACATAGCAGCCGAACGGGATCTCTTGTCCGAGACAGTTTTAAAGCTACGTGACGATCTAGCCAAGGTCAGTTCCATGCCAGATCCCGCGTTCAACTACTTAGTACCTGAAGCACCTTAAACTATTCCATCAAATTTCAGGTAAAACTTGAATGCGAAGAGTATAAGCAGCAGCTTCAAGCAAGCAACAGGCTGAGGCTTGAAGAAGAAGCAGCTGCAAAAGAATTCTTAGGAGTGTTAGAGGAATGGTTCTCGCTCAATCAAAGTACTCAGTCGGGTCCACAACTTGGCAATACGATTACACCGCGTCTTGCTGTTACATCTTCCTCTGAGAGTGGCTCGTTAAGCGAGCTGGAGCAACGGGCAAACGCGATGAGTGCTAGGTTCGGGTTGTCTCCAAAGCAAAGCTCTGCACGGGATGAAGCACGCATAACAAAGTTAAGAAGGCATAGCTCAGCCCGTCGCTCTAGGAGAAGTTTTGGCGGGCGCCGCGAGACCCCAGGGGCGCTCTGTGATTCGCTATCTTTGTCGCAAAAAGAGCGCAGTTTACGGTACGCACTGCATAAGTCTTCAAGCTTATAGCAAATACCAAACACGTTGTTTCTTAATATTTTGCGAGTTGTGAAGTCACTGCACAGCGCAGCTACATTAGCTGGTTGTTAGCAACTTTAAATTACAACATATGCATGCAGACTATCCAGGCTGGCTAACCAAGAAAACAGCCCGGCGTACGTGACTCCTCGTCCTGGTTTGACACCTACATCTTTGACATCTTCGTCTCGCCGATGTTCTTCACAGCCTCGCTCACCGTTCACGATAATAGATCAAAGTTCGAGCCAAGGAGACGAAAATGTGTGCATGTACACGAATACCATGGCACGCGAAACCCCTCAGAAATCCCCTTGGTCGAATTTTCATGATAATGCTGTATTGTCTGATTCAGTGAGGGATTGGCGTCCTCTTGAGGCTGGAGTACCCAAGGAGAACTCCACAACAGCCTTCGCTGAGTCGGTGCTGAACGAAATCACACCCAGATGGAAATCTCCGGGCATGACCGATTTTTTGGTGTCAGTTGTTAAAAAATCCAAGAGCAGGGCAGCACTAGAGTTGGAAAGTCAGATGTGTGAGAGTGGTGATAGTGTTTGCTCTTCAAACTCAGTTCTTCCTGGTGCTATGTGTAGATGACACAGCTGGAAAAACTATTGAGAAGCGTAGGTACAGATTTTCCACTAGCTCATGTACGAAGTGTGTAGTGTAGAGTTGAGACAGAGATCGATATTTTGTTACTTAGTGTAGTGCCCTACAGGCTTTCCAAGAACCACATTATTCTCACAGTCGTCAGTTCAAGAGTGCGAATCAGCAAGCATTTAACTCTCTATTTTGTCCCTTACTACTTAAATTCAGCATGCTAACTTAGCTACCTGTTACAACAACTCAGTTATCTGTGATATCCACAGCAGTAGCTTCTGGCACAAATAGATCACGAGACTGTACCAATGATAGAAGCACGGGTAAAGTAGCTTGTCTGTACTCTCTTCGTCTACTTGATGTGAACAAACGTTCTGAATGTGGCGGTGTTCTGGACCTGTTTCTATCTATCTGCAAGGCGCTTTCATCCCGTCGCTCGGTACCCCTCGACAATCTTGGGCCTTGTTCTTGTCCATGCGTATCTAATAGTTCGGCTTGCTGTGTTGCTCGTGCGGTACGGTGTGCGAAAGTTGAGAAGGGAGGATCCCGAGTTGTTAACGATGGAATTTGTGTGCGCGCCAAATCCGCCGTCCTTACAGGAAAGGGTAACTGTGCTGGTGATGCCTCAAGAGATAACCTTATTGACGGTGACGCTCTTGATGAAAACGGAGCGGGTGTATTGTCAGGAATAGCAGGCGCTATAGCATTCCGTCGGCGTAGTAGTCTTGTATCTGGAATCGTATCGTGAGATCCACCTTGGCTGTTTAGAGAATCCTCCTGTGCTGAGCACGTCTCAGAGTCTGAAGTCCTGGGGCATTGCGTGATAATGCGAAACAAGTCTGGCACCAAGTTGAACGATGGGCCTGCTGACATGGGATGATGCAATGGCATGCTTGGCGTTTCGTGGCCACTTTGGTGCATAGCCTACACACACGTTCATGAGTCCACATAACTGCCGGAACCTGCAACAAGGGATTGCTGTTTTGCTTGCTCACCTGAAGTGGGGCTCTGCATTCTTCGAGGTCGATACTGCTGATATAGTCGCCCATTCGCTGCTGTAACTTGTTCGCATCGTGAATGTCGAGTCTGCTACCAATCCAATGAAAAAGCTGCGCCCACTGGCCAAACGTGATAACCCGATCGCCTGAGGGAGTGTGAATATTTGCTGTGTGAGAGAGTATACCCTGTTTTACCTCGTTTATGATAGCGCTGTCGTACCTGAGTTGCAGTACCGTGTTGACGAAAGCGTGATGTGCACTCTACCGCGCGTGTAACTGAGACAACAAAATATATCTCACCTGAAAACTTGTCTTAGCATTTTCGTTATGACATTCACTGGGCATGATCCCCCGGATGTCAAACCCCTCGTGAAAACCTTGAATACAGTGTATGCCCGTCGAATCATTTGCAATTTCCATCTCTCCACTGGGGTGAAGGGGAAGCCTTTCAGTTGCGAGTTTGTTAGCCTGACCAGCCTATAGCCATCCAAACGCCCTCTAAAGAAAATGTGCTGTCTGACACCTAGATCCTGCAAAGTGCTCCATTTCAAAGCACCGTGGTCTTCACCATGATTCCCAGTGTGGACGAGTGGTGAAGCACAAGAATGAGAAAGTAATGTTGATAAGTTAATCGTAATAATGCCAGAAGTTGCCTTGTGCGCGTGACTATGTGTGGTGTTGCAGATTTTGCGCCTGAATTGGCGCAGTGCACACGTCTGAACAAAAGTGCACACGAGCATGGGAACTAGCGCAAATCCCATGAAAAAATATGGCTGAATTTGTGCAATCTGAGACAGAAGATCAAGATGCAGAAAGCAAGGTGCTTCTACGTGTCCGCCTAATACCCAACGAGCAAGCATGTGCACCTTCAGAAGCTTATCCAGCTCCGCCGAGCTATACTCTTCCAGCGGCTTCCCGAGTGCCATAATACTGCACCTTACCGGGTCGATAAGCTTTTGTAAGGCAAGCACTCGATGTTCGCCACGGTACAGGCGAGTTCCCTATCTTGAACGCGGGCACAGACTCACTTTGTTGGCTATGAGTCAACACGCCTCTGATACCAATTTTTGCAATGACGTTATCGCTGCTGCACTCGTTACACCTGTCATGTGCTTGTATTGCCGTGACGATTCTGCTTGCCTACATTCGACCACTGGAAGGAAAGCTACCTGCAGCTGTCCCACAGAATGGCGTGCCGACTATCTCATAACTGAAACAACATTGAATGTACTTCTAGAGAGAATTTGATAACAAATGCGTTGTTGAATAGACAATCAATTGTTTTCTTACGACAATTATTTTACTCACGTGTTGCCCACTACCCCCTGCACTATATTTACGTGCACGAAAAATGATTCACAGGATGAAAACGAACTGTCATTAACCTAGGCGGTCAGTGACCTGAAGGATGACAAAGGAGCCCTATCACACGTGGATGCCACAGTATAGTGTAATACTCGCTGTCCAAGCACATTTGACAGTGTGCAAAGACTTGAGAACTTCTTCCCGGGTTCAGAGTGGTTCATATTTGTTCGCAACTTGTTGCTGATCAAAGAGACTACACAGGAGTTTATTCTGTACCGAGGTACAAATTTACTTTTTCGCCCCGGCACTTCAAGTCTGACGCAGCTGTACAAGTCATAAATCCACACAGCATGATATGTAACATGAATTCGAACTCGTCGGAACTCGAACATTGAGCCTAAAAGCTGGAATCCGGGGGTCCTGGTCAAGCTTGATTTTTTAAAAATACATGTTACTCCTGCGTGGAAAGGCTAGCTTCTGCTCTAACTGCGGCCCTGAGGTGATTGTCACTCGAAGTTGAAGCGGTCGACATGAGTGCACAAGTTTCCATCTCTGCAGATGGAAGTATATTTGATGATCGAGTATACTCGCATCTACTTCTAAACAGTTCCTGAATTTGTGCCAGAGTCAGTCCTCTCGTTTCTGGAATGACGGTGTACGCCCAGACAGTCCCGATAAAAGCGAGCATCGCACACAGCGCAAACGTCCCTTGAGGCGACAGAGAAACGGTCAAGATTAAAAACATTTGGCTGACCACGGCATTTGTAGACCAGTTAGCAAACCCTGCAATACCAGATGCCTGCCCCCTAACCTCGAGAGAAAAAATCTCTGCATTCATCACCCACGGAATCGGTCCTATTCCTACAGAGAAAGCCACCAAATAAAACATCAAAGAAATTATCAAAATGCCTCGATACGGATTAGGACACGCATGGCGGAACAAGTCGTGGCCGTTCCACTTCAGGCACTCCTGGGCACCAGCCACACTTAGACAATAGCCTTGCTCCATCGCAGTATTTTTGATGGAACAAAACGAGCAGGAAGAACTTAAGCACTGCGAACAAGACAGAGAAGGAGTGGAGCATGAATAACTTGACATTTGATGAGGAACCGGAATGGCTTGTGCTTGTGAACCACCCCCAAGTGAGAAAGAAAGCCCAAGCATCACCAGAGCAACACAAACGCCAGAGAGACTCCCGAGCAGCAATTTTCGGCGTCCCAATCGTTCTACAAGATGCATGCCTGCACACAAGCGTTGAGTTGTGCAAGATGCATTGAAAGGCAGTGAGGGGTCTAATTGTTTCGAATCTAGATCCTGGCAATGTCAATCGCACCTGCCACAGTACCAGCTGCATTGACTGCAGCAGGAGCACACGAAATAAGAAGCGCCTGCTGCGTATCAGCGAAGCCAGCCATTTTAAGCATCATGGGAGTGAAGTACATAACTGTATTTATACCAGCTATTTGCTGCAGGACTTGCAACCCTACCCCTACATGCAGCTGCGCACGGGTGACTCGAGTCTGCACGAGGAACATCAAGCCTTTGTTTTGTGTGTCACGTTCTCGGTGAACCTCCTCAGAGATTGAATCCAGCACAGCTTGCTCGTCCGAGGTGGGTACCAGCATTCGTACAACCGCTTTGCAGTCTGCCTGCCTGCCCTGGCGCACAGCCAGCACCGTTCGATGCGGATTCTCAACTCAGCAATCCAGCTTTAGCAAAAGAAAGAAACACACTTTCGAATACAGCCATCTTGGCGATTCAGGAACCAATGACAAGCCCGCCATCTGCAGCAACGCAGGTAATGCCGCCACGCCCAGCATCCACCGCCAAGTCCCGGGAACCCACGACAGCCCAAAGTTAACGATATAGGACAACAGTTGACCCCCTGAAGCACTGCAATCAGCCTCAGATGGAACAGCACTCCAAGCACTCAGGACTGGCTGCAAACGCTTGCTGCTCAGCATTACACCTTCAGCTTCTCTGGCAGAACTTAAACCAAAAACAAAGCACAATGATTCCAGCTAGAATGCCAAATGCGTCCAGGTTATCCCCTACCTAGTGCCACAGACTCTCAGTGCCTACTTGCGCACACGTTTCACTGTCAAGAACATTCAACCGCAATTCTCTGGGCCCAGATCACCAGCAGCATTCAACAAAACATACACAATTCATGCTTTGTCTGCTAGCTAATCACACCAATACCATGCAAACATTCCACTGCCCATCAAGGAGAGACGTGCCACTATCTTACACAGGAGTTGGCATGCCTATTTGCATCAAGATTTCAATGCAGTACAGAACACCATAGCATTTTGTTGACAGCACTTTCTTATGAGTAGCCAAAAAGGCCAAACAGCCAAATGCTGTCAGTCACCAGCCTTATAATACAGAGTAACAGGGGAAGCAGACTGCAGGCAAGATTCCAATTGCACATGCTTGTTCAAGCCGTCTGGAGAACTCAGCTCAGAGAGACACACTGTTGGAAAAGCGCCTCACCCTTTCAGAATTGATTGTCTGAGATCTTACAGCGTCGGTAATACAGTACACTATATTACCTTTAAGCACACCGAACATGTGAATTCGGACGTGCATTCTACATAAGAAGTATGAGCTCATTCTTTAGCTGATATTAGCTCAAGTAAACAAGATAAGGTCATCCTACGTCACAACACGCAGTTCAACAGGTTACAAGAGCACCCCGTATGTTCCAGCCACAGTCTGCTCACTATGCTGACAGGTGCTGAGCTTCACAGGGCTAACACGGAGCTACTCCGCAAGTGATTTTGGTTCAAGAGGTAATTTTTTTATTTTGTGGATGAGGAGAAGCACGGCAGCGTGTTTGCAATCATGCTTCCTGTTGCACCATGTGGCTGACCCCACACAAGTATGGCCACAAGTGTCTGCACGAGTGGTTACCAGGGGCCTGGCAATAGGCCAGGCTTCTCTGTCTAATTCAGCATCGAGTCGACTTCCTATTTGAGGGAGTGATCTTCAGCTATTCGGGTCACACTACAGTGACAACATACATTGTAAGTACTCGATTATCTTTCTCAAAGAACACTTGTATCTTTACGCTTCCCTGCTAGCAAAGAAGCACCCATTCAAGCCCCGGAGCCACGTATGCACCACCTGATTCTATGTACATAGACAGTTATTTGAATCAATACCCCAATTTTCGTGCTCGTCTACAAAGCATGCACAAGCCAGATGTTCTTCCAAGTCCCAGCATGTATGCGCAAGTGGATGTGGAGGGGGTGTTGTGTTACAACCTGAGACTATCCCAACATATCTTGGGTGCTTCCCTTATCTGAATATAGCTTTTTTAGCTATATGGAAAGACCTTAGTACTGAGACACTTGGAGTAAATCAATAGCATTTGCATGAGTCGTTACCCGGGGCCTGGCACTTGAGTTTACTTCCTATGTATAGTTGGGCATTCGTCCACTGATCATGGCCATACATAATTAAGTATACTTTATCCTCTTGTGAATACTTCGAAGAACCCACTCATATCGCATAACAAGGTCACACAGTATGCAGCCGAAAAAGCAACTGCAAAAGGCCTTGGACCTATTCACTTGGCTAGAAATCTGTTGGCAGGCTCTTCATTCACAGGCTACTGTTCGGAGCCTAATCAGAAACCTCTCTCACCGTTATTTCCCAATGCTGCTGCTCCCTTGGATGGAGGAACAACACGGCCAAGGTATGCCGAAACCGAGCTACCATGAATGTAGAATGCCTTGCATTCATCTCCAAAGCCGCTACAGAAGCTGGCAGTTGCTTCCCTGACACGTGTTTCAGCGTAATACCAGTTCAACAAATCGATTGAGTAGTGCTTGTGAAATTTGAGGACTACCTGGGCTCAAATCTGCCGCAACTCCTAATGCTGAACCACACTCATTGTGTCAGGGTTGATGGCATCCACCTGATACTGGTCAATCTATACATCAAGCAAGCCTAACATTAACTGAACGAAAATGCTGGTATCACTGATAGCGCTTGGGCACACTTGCTCACTCGCCAAGCACCGTCAACTGCCCAGAAATGGTTGCACCATTATTACCACATTGAAACCGCAACAAAGTCTCAGAGATCGACTCATCAGGGTTCAAAGTGATATGTAGATGGATTTGCCAAGGGTGAAGGCAAGAAGATGCTGGTTGAAGTTGTGGCCTGGACGTACTTACACAAGCTTGTAAATCATTAGGCTGAACTGCTGTGCACAAGGGTGTGGATTGGGTTACGTTACAGCCGGCTCCCTCATAATCTGGTAACCGTTGCCAACATTCATCCCAATTAGCTGGTTTTTCGGTAGAAACGCATCACAGCGTTCCTGTTACACAGTTTTTAGGTACACAGCCAAAGAGAAGGTGCTGCCAAACACGCTTGCGAAATTTTATCTAATTCCTATGCACTGGTCGGTCAATAGCACTGTAGCCACTTTGAAGATGCGTGAGGACTACTCTACCATAGAGAAGGGCCTTCTCAGAGCTCTATCGATGCGTCATGCATCCTGTGAATGCATAACCGATTGCTCGAATGGGCGCCCCACCCAGCAGAGGTTTTTGTGGAACAAGCGTACCCATAGAGGTGCTGCTGGTTTACGGCAATAACGAGATGCAGAGTCGAATTTTCTTCACCGCCATAGCAATGCTTTAAAACGGGTTTCAGCTCCTTCCGTGTCAGTTTGAAGCCCAAAAAAATCAAAATGGCTGTAGTTGTCGCGGAAGAATGTAGGAGCACACTAGACTCATCCCTCTTCCTTTCATGGTCTTCAACGCTTGACGTTTCCACCAGTAGCCACGCGCACTTAGTTCTCTGTACAGGCCCTAAGGTATACTACACAACAGCTCAGCACTCTGTGATGACTATGGTGAGCAGAGCACTTCCCTGAAACCAGAAGGTCGGAGAGTCAGGGTTGAAACCAATTTACTGCATAATTAAAACACTGCTCGAACAACAGGGCAGGCAGATATGATGTGTCAAGCTGCAAGCATTTGCAACATGCATTTGCAACGGATGCTGTGATTAAAAAACAGTGGTAGTTACAACTGTGGTGAATCCCCTCCTCTCTGTATCGCTGGAGTGATGATATGCTTGATCTTTCTTCACACAACTAATCCTTACTGAAAAAAGTATTGAGAAACCACCGAGAGAAGACACGGGTCAAAACATGACGGGGTTGTTAAAATATTAGGATTGCATCTGGTATATCAGCACTATTGCACTCTGCTGGTGGCTATTTCATATTGTTGTATGATAACACGCATTTATTAGGTACACCAAGGGAGCAGCAGGCTCAGAGGCACCGGCCTTCTTCACAGTTACTCTTTAAGCAGAAGTACTAACTGACTAAACCGAGACTCGACAGCCCGAGGCTTGGCATATTAATGGGCCCCTGGTAACTACTCATGCAGTGTGGGGGTTTAATTCAGGTGGCAACATGCCCATTGACGCAGATAGCAAGTATGCAGTGATTATGCCATCTACCTGGCATCTACCTGTACACCTGCATGCAATCTTGTGTGGTACAAAAGCCCTTCTATCCTGTGGTACAATTCTCCTAGGGATTCGTCTTTCACCTGATCTAAAGCCTCCTGGTAGCCAGCAGCAAGCATCTATTTTACAAACCTCAGGATATGATGTGTTTACTTTTTGTAGACAAGTTATCATAGAGTAAACACCTCCATCGGAGAGTGACTTTAAAAGCTATCAAAAAGCTGAAGAGCTGACACCTCCGTGGCATTGTTGCGACTAGAATCAGCGAGCTCTACGGCGAAAGATGGTTAGGCGTGTTGTGGGTAAGGACGACTGCGCCCGCCTCTACAGGCTAGTGTGATTTAACTCGAAGGGGGATGGATACAAGGCGTAGCCTGATGTCATCGAATTCGCATGGAGTGCTGCTTGGTAAGGATCTGAGACGGCATCGCTTGTGGTGGTGGAGCATACCTGTAATTGCGAAGACATTCGTGGCAACAGCAAATGCTCGTGTATCAGCCTTCGTTACTTCAGCTATGTAAACGGGTACGACTACTGATGCGATGCCGACTCCTAGACCGAGCAACACACGGCCCAGTATAACCATTGCCACAGAGCTAGCTACGGCCATGCAGAGAGCGCCAGTGACGAACACTACATCTGCGATGAAGAGCGCTCGGATTCGGCCTAGGAGGTCCGAAACTTTTCCTCCTCCGCTCGCGCCCAGTGCAGCTGCCCAGATGGTCGAGCTCACGACAATCTGCACGCGCAAGAAAGCACTCCACCCAGGCTCTCACGTAACAGAAATGTTTCGAGATGTAGAACTCATGAATCCATCGGTTAGACAAGCTTTGTGACATGATCTCATCGGTGAGCTCATCAACGAGCGAATCCTTTCAAAAATATGTTGTTGCTGACATCAACGAGGCCTGTAAGCCCTTGACTGGGAATTGATAAACATGGCGCACAAAAACTCTCAGATACCATAAAATTATGGTCGATGTAGCCATTCCGGTGAAAAGGAGTGCGAGCAGGCCACAGAACTTCCCCGCATAGCTGTCTGAAAAAAAATATCACATACCCCTAATGTCCATGCTTCGGAGGAGGCAGACCCCGACAAAAACTCATCTGAAATGTATGGAAGTGCACCGCTGATAACGCCCGTGTCGTAACCAAACAGGAGTCCTCCCAGGCAACTAACTCCGATAATAAACCAATTTGTGACCACCTTACTGGACTGCCTGTACACCAAATTTGTGAGAATATCGAATTTCCATGAACTCAAGCGAATTCTACGAGCTCGTACCGTGAGGCGTTACGAGGCATGTCACTCTCGTCCATTACGGCCGAGGCGCAGGAGGCTTGTGTGACATTCAAAATTCGCACTTCATGGAGATAACAAAAGCATGATCATGTCTATTTACGCCTGTTAGGACTGCTATCGCACTATGAGCATAATACCCCACCAAACGAGTCACGACTGCCGCACTGATTGGCTTATGCCTTTCTTGAAACTCACATGAATGCGGAAATGGATGCAACATTGCGGAAAGAAGCCAGGCTATGTTTTATTCGGCTTAGTTTGCACTCGTAGACTGCGGTGCATGTGCTGCGACAGCACTGTTCCATGTGCCACAACTTCGCTTATTCACATCAGGACTGTTCTCCGCTGCAGCATGGCCGCGAAATCATTTATTCGGTACATTTTATTTTGCACTTTCGAAAAGTTTAACGATTACTGTTGTTCGATTTAAATTCTTCCACTTTTGACCCCATACGTTTCAGCGCAGTCAACACTACCAGGTTACCTCACTCGTTGACATAAACATCGTCCTATGGTAGCCGAAGTGCGAACTACAATTTTTCGACACGAAACTAGACATAGCTAGGACAACTTTGACAAGTACACACCCAAGCAAACTGACCGTCCTACTTCAAAATGACAGTATACACAGCAACATGAGAACGAAACTTATTACATCGTGAGCTCGCTGCTACACGTTCCAGGCACAACAGGTGCTACCACGCCAATAAAGCCCTGCCAGACACACATGTTGCAGTG
>JAULKQ010023527.1:0-33548 GCA_032356285.1 Smithsoniella earleae | reverse complement strand
GTATAATATATTTCCTGAGATACCAGGAGTATGTACTAGTCTGCTTGAGTGGTTACCTAGGGCCTAGCTTATCAGTCAGTGCACTGATAGGCTGGGCTTCCTAGTGCGGGAGTACCACAGAAATAGAGGGGGATCAGCCGTTCTTTAGCATGCGGGAATAGCTGCCATAACTACTGATATTTCGTAACCTTGTAAGACTGTGTTACTATCGAAGAAATTATTAGCAGGGATAATTATTCTCGGTACTAGTTGCAGGCTCCTGTCTTGATGGGAGCTCCTGTTTGCCCCAATTTTACAGCATAGCTACCCATGATGTTGTGCTGGCTGTATGCGGGGATGCTGTTCAGATACCTCAGTTCGTGCTGGAGCATGAGATCAGGAAAGGTAGCGGCGGGGCGACCAATGTTGTCTGCACTCAGCCGAGAAGGTTGCCCGCCATAGCCCTTGGTCATCGTGTGGCTGAGGAGATGTGTGAACCATGCGGCGGTTTGGTGGGCTATTCTATCAGGCTTGACAGAAAAGCCAGTGATAAAACTCGGCTGCTATTCTGTACTACGGGAATACTTCTCAGGCAAATGATGAGTGACATGCAGCTTGACAGCGTCACCCATGTCATTGTGGATGAAGTCCACGAGAGAAGCATAGAGTCAGACCTTCTTTTGCTGCTCTTGAAAGACGTCCTCAGGAAAAACAGCAACATCAAGTTGTTGCTTATGTCAGCTACTGCAGATGCTGGTTTATTTGCTGATTACTTTAGTGATGTGAGTGGTCAAGCTGGGGTCAAAGTTGTTGACATCCCTGGATTTACGTACCCAGTTCGTGAGTTCTTCCTCGAAGATGCTCTACAGATGGCATTTGAGAACGGTGAGTCCCCCCAAGCATCGTTTCACGGCCAGCTTTCGCAATGAAAGGCTAAGCAACATGCGTAATTTACTTCTTGAGCGAAAGTTATGACCAAATTCCCCTGCCATATTCTTACTTGATGCTCCCTTAATCACAAAGTGAGATTTACGAGCTGCAGAATTGCAATTTGTTTTAATTAGGGGAAATTTTTAGTCCCTGGCGTATCAGTGTTGCAGTGACAAACATAGGAAGGCTGCTCTGCCAAGCATCCTGGTCCAGGCTTCTCAACACTGGTGAACCAAGCTAGTATTGTAAGAAAATAAGAAATACTGGCCCTATTTCTGTTAACAAAACAACTCAGACTTGCTTCAGAATAATACAAGTTGCAATATTCTCAAGGGATCAATTTGAATAAGTGGTGTTAGTAATGCAGAACTTTTTCAATGAATGAGTATTTTTTGTTCGCAAAGTTCTGGGTGAAGAATCGGTTTTTTTGACGCACGGAATTATGTGAAGTGTTCAATAACGAGCTGGAGTGAATGATGCTTCAACTATCTTGTCGAATCTATCCCTGGTCATGTGAAAACCCTTTTAGACATTTTCATCAAACAGGTGTCTATGCAAGACAATCTCAGTCCGGTGCATTGACCGAACGTTTCAATATATCAGGGGAGATCTTGTTCATCTGAAGCACCAAACACCATTTGTACTGCAAGTAAGCGCTGCAAGCTGATAATTACAGCATAGACAATTTTATCTGACTGGTGGTTACTTGCAGTTGCTGTACTCGCTTATACACCATCAAATCAAAGACTAACATCAATTCAGATGTGATGATGTAGTGCACCCAATTTTTTGCTGTATCAGAGGCAACACAATGATGTACAGCCTGCGGAGCATCATGATAAACTGACACGGAGTAGGCCCGTAACAACCAATTGTGTCAAGCAGTTACAGTCCCATTGATTGTGTGTCTCTTAGCCTGTTGAACTGTGACGATGCATATAATAATTTACAGGCTGATAGATTCAGCTGATGAAACGAAATACTTTATGCTTGCTTTCATCTGAATTAGCACGGCTTATGAGTCTATAAACGCCTTTGTATACCAGAGGAATGATTCTATTCGTGAAGAAAGTGTCTTTGTTACTATTCAGTACTGTGTTATCAATGAACACGGTTTTCATCTGTTGGTTGTCGCATGTTGCTCTTCCCCTATGTCCTTTTCCATCATTTCCTGAATGATCTGCTTAGAGGCTGTGAGCACATGTTGGCTTGTTCCTGTAGTACCCAAGCATGCAGCAGTTTATGTGCTTGTAAGGTCCAATTGTACGCATGCAAAAATATGCGTTGCTTAAGCTCACATTTTAGCGTGGATGGTTGTCTGGTAAGTGAGAAATGTAAGGGGAGCTGCAACTACAGGTGATACACATACAACGTACTAAAATGAATGGAACCCTGCTGTGAATAAGAGTGGAAAGAAGATAGATGTCAGCAGTTTGATTTCTCTCTACTATTAAGATCTTTTTGCCTACAAATTGATGGTAGAGAATTGTTGTTTATGTGTTTGTTTGCTTTCTGCAGAAAGTGTCTATCAGCCATCAGACCAGGTGGTATGAAGTATTCGTTGCCGCAGGTGAGTGTGATGTCTACCTGGTCCCAAAGCTGGTCTCTTTCAAAGTGGATCTGTAGTTGCTTTGTGTGCCACAGTTGATTTGGATGTTGGGTGTAGGAATATTCTACCAGATGCGGAGTTCTTCGAGGTCAGCTGATCAAAAGTCAAAGCGACATAAGAAGTTTTTGAGACTTGTAGAAGAATCTGGTCGTGAGTATGCTGACAAGGTTGTGTCCCAGGTTGTTGATGCGGATGAGGAGATCCTCAATTACAGCCTCATTGAAGCTGCTATTGCACTCGTAGTAGCTCAGGAAGCCACACATGGGCCTTCAGCGTTACTGCAAGGTTGGGATGCTGACCACTTAGAAAGCAGGGGAACTGCGGTTCTGCCGGGGCATGGTGCAATCCTGGTTTTCCTGCCAGGGTCAATTGAGATCACGAGGCTTCAGGGCTGGCTTCATGGAAGCCAGCAGCTCAAGGATGCACTGGATGGGTGCAGCGCAAAAATATTCCCTCTGCATGGCCAACTGTCATCAGCGGAGCAGCGGGCTGTCTTCCAAAAGTTCCCTGCATCAGCGCGAAAGATAATTCTGGCAACCAATGTTGCCGAGACGTCAATCACTATTGATGATGTCACTTGTGTCATTGACTGCGGCAAGATGAAGGAGACTCAGATAGATCAAAGCTCAGGTATCACACGACTTGTTGACACGTGGGTCAGTCAGGCTGCTGCAACCCAACGGAAGGGCAGAGCCGGCCGTGTTAGGTGTGGCCCTCCTCCTCTGCTTGAAGCAATGAACAGCTATGATAGCATACTTAACCTTAGGAAACGTAAGTTTCCTAATCGAGTTTGTACACTGTAGCTCCACCTTGTTTTCAATAGGTTGGTACATTACTTCATCGTGTTCTGTCTCTTGGTTTGTGCGGCCATGTGTTTCTTGTATTTATTTTCTAGAAGATCTTCTAGCACCATCTTGAGCATCTCCATGTGTTCAGTAAATTTTAAGAAAGGAACAACCTGGGTCCTGTTTCTGTTCTTACTGGCATAATAATTTGTAAAATGTGGCATCTTGGGCGTTTGTGGGGGATAAGTCTAGAATCAAAACAGCTGGCATTCTTTCGACTAGTATGTGTTCTGTTGGAGCACGTTGGTGTCAATTTGCAGCTTAAGATTACAATGCTGAAGTTTGAGTGGAGCTCATTCGTCCTCACTTACTTGGGACAGGAAGCTAGTGAAGTGCGCGAGAGAATTTTGTTGATGGTCTGTGCTCATTTGGATTTATGAAGCGAAAAGTTTATTTCCGTTGTCCAAGGCTGGTTTAGAGAGTCAAGTTAGAAGTGACTTGCTATGCAGGCCTGGTGCATGTATTCGGTTATTCTCTCGAGTTAAGTGGAACGAGCTCAGACGACAACAGATACCTGAGATACAACGAGCTCCAGTCCAATCTTTGTGCTTGCAAGTTAAAGCTGTTCTGCCCCATCATGATGTGAGGGATGTACTTAGGCAAGCACTTTCCCCTCCCCAGGACGAAGTCATACAGCAGGCAATTGACATTCTCACCACTAGGCAGCTGTTTGATGTGCATCAGAACTTGACAGCGCTTGGGAAGCACCTGTGCCGTATTCCTGTGGACCACGCGATCGGTGTGAATCCGTTAATTGTGTCAGTGTGCGTCTGCTTGTCTTTTGTTGTAGTTGCCGGAGCCCTAAACCATCGGTTTTTTGTAGGTAAAATGCTTGTTTACGCAACCATGCTGCAGTGCACTGACCCTGTTTTAACAGTAGCCGCTGCTACGGCATTTAGCCGAAGTGTGTTCGTGTCTCCACCATCTGCAAGGGAAGAGGCGAATGAAGCTCGGGCTAGAGTTGCTGGCGATAATGCAGCAAAGCAATCAGACCATCTCGCTGCCGTTGCAGCATTCAACCACTTCAGAGCCCAAAAGAGCGCTTCTGGGGATCATGCAGCTCGTACGTGGTGCAGAGACAATTTTGTGAGCTACGATGATATGGTTGCGATTCATAGCGGGCGAGTTGAGCTTATCCAATCCCTCCGGGATATAGGATTCGTCTCTGCAGGTATGGTATCCAACTCAAAATCCGTGTTAGAGACCTCCACAAGCATCTTTATCTGCTGTGCTGTTCTCCAGTGAGCATTGCAACCCCGTTGATGTTCGAAAGCCTTTGATTGTTACGCACCAGTCGGGACGTTTCAGGCTGTAGCGCCTTGCGTAACTTGGTTTAAGTAGTTCTGTTTCTAGAGTATTCGTCCTGATCAGGAGGCACATGGTGCAGAGTACGTGAAATGGGTTCGCTCCGGTGAAGCTGTGACCTATGAAGACTGGCATGACTCCAACTCGGACG
Source organism: Smithsoniella earleae (assembly GCA_032356285.1). Classification (NCBI taxonomy): domain Eukaryota; kingdom Viridiplantae; phylum Chlorophyta; class Ulvophyceae; genus Smithsoniella; species Smithsoniella earleae. Next base: position 28,729 of record JAULKQ010023527.1, on the reverse strand, counting down.
ATGGAAGGTCAGAGTTTTACTCGTTTCAAGTTCCATGAATATCATGTGATGGAAATTCATATTATTTTTCAGTGTGGTCAGCGTTGCCGTAACTGTAGGATCGTTAAGGCTTGCCTGTGTGCGGGGCTGTATCCACAGGTCCTTAGAGTCGAGAACCCGCTACCAAAGTTTCGAACAGTTCAAGGTATGGTTCCGGTTTCTCCTCGTGAACGTGCCTCAAGAACTCTTCTTGTTCAAGGCCCTGTTGTACTATAGACACTACGTACCAGCATGACTTTTACGGGCTGCAGGTGGCACTGTGGAGACAGATGAAGGTGCTGGTATACCAAAGCTTTTTGAGCGCACTAAGGGACGGGTTTTTATTCATCCTAGCTCCATAAATTTTGGGGTCACAAAGTTTGACACGTCATGGATGGTACACTCTGACATTGTAGAAACCCGAAAGGTGTACGTGCGACAAAGCAGCTGCATTCCTGTTTATGCGCTGTTGCTATTTGCTGGTAGCTCTTACAGTGTATGCCAGGATAAAGAAGACTGGTTTATAGTCCTAGACACTTGGATCCGGGTCAAGTCTGCCCCAAAGGTAGGTGTCCTTGTGGAAAGGCTTAGGGGCGAACTAGACAAGGTGCTTGCAGACAAGATTGTTGACCCTAACATCATGCTCAGCGAGAGTTCAGTTGTTACAGTGACCCTGGAACTGCTTCGTTCATATGGGAAATGACATTGTACTATCATTAATGCCGTGGTGAAGCTACTCCTGCTTCAGGAGTCTACTCAATGTACTGTAACCTAGGTCAGCTCGATACAGCATGTAATATTGAAAGCTTACCCTCAGCACAACATGGCTGCTCAGAGAATTGTTGGGCTCAGAACAAGAAGATTGAATATAGCACGTGCTTCAAAGTTTCACCCTCATCACCAGGAAACGAATTTACGTATGCGTCCACTGTCTTACTCGTAAACAGACATCACAATTATTTAAGTTCTCTTTTCATGCATGCTGCCCCTGTTGATAAGCATCCGTGGATTGCTTGTCGCTGGGTTTTACAGTTGGCAACCATGTGCCATCCTTACGGGATAGGCTACACTTGATTTGGATGCAGGCTGGCTGGTCGCAAAGCCTTGTCCTGTGAAACCCATAAGATTGCTGACATCTGTTGTGCAATGTTTTGTTCAAAAGTGAAAGATATTTTTCTCTAGGGGCTAGTAAAGGCCTCACGATTCCATACTACCATCACCACATGTTGGCTGGTCAGACATGGAAAGAACTATGCTCAGTATCTTCATACATTCAAAAATATATATTCTTAGGCCCTCAAAACGAGAATGTGATCTCCATCTAACTTTAAGGAGTGATATCTGTACGCAGATACGCACCTGAACACTCAGGAAGAGAACCAGCTCACAATGCAGAATAGACAATTTGTAGGTGACTAAAAAGAAAGATAAGTAACCACTACGTACATCCGTGCTGCAGAGTAAAGAGTAGCCCTTCTCACTCCTGAATGTACTGGCGACTTAGATTTCCTTCACTGCAGGTGGCGTCCTCACAAACACCAACTTTTTAAGCCTGGGTTGGCTCCAATAGTAAACAGGCCAGATAAAATACCCAAGTGGTGCAACATAGTGCAGCTGAAAGCTCAAGCTCAGTGCATGGAGCCCCTTCGCTCCTGCTGAGAGGTTGATGCAGTAAGTTGGCAGAATGGCAATGGTGTCACGAATCCTCTGCTACATGAGAGTATCTGACGCAGTAAATACAAACCTAACCGGCGAGCCTTGCTGTTTCACAGAGTAACTGCTGCTCGTACTACATAGTGTAATTCTGATTGAGAGTGTTAATTCATAGTGAGACGTGACGTCACTGATCTCGCCTGTGGGTGCGTACACAGGTGCGTACACGTGTGAGCACTACGGGTCGGTTATACTCAGTCAATGGCTAATACTTGACCTGGGCTGCTTCACTCCTAAAAATGGCTACAATTGAACATTGTAGCCATTTTTAAAGAAAACGGATGGAGATGTGAATTATTTTTTTAAGCTATGAATGCTCCCTAGCGCACGGAATTCGGCATTTACGCCGTGATACCAGCAGAGGACGGAAATCAACCTGGATCACTAAAATAATAGTTGTCAAAGTAGGGGTGAGTCGAGCAGCTTGGAAAGCAAGAGTGCTGTACACAAGAAACATGCCCTAAAGCACTATCTCAGCGCATAGCCGCCCATCTCGGTCTCAGATACCGCTGGCTTGCTGTTCGATACTATTCCTGCAACAGACTCCGTGATATTGTGATTGCTGATACGAATCTCGTATTGCACTTGCTCTTATGAACACTTTCAAATTTTCTCCTGGCGCAACTGCGCGGTTCATGGCGGCCAAGTCTGCATGCTTGCTCCGCGGATCCACTGGACACCTAATTGTAATAAAATAAAGCTTTCTTAATATCCCAAAAGTCAAAAACGGATGCCCATAACATGTGTCAACATTGTGTTAATCCATGCGGGTTATGGGTTAAGTACTGGCTTCAGTTTGCCATCGTCAACACTATTATCACCGCCTTGAGGAGCTTGTATATACAAACCATTCACAGTTTCTACACCTAAACTGCTTAGAGACAACACATTCTATCTCACGGTAGCTTTTTTTTTTCGCGACAGCTCCGCAGTCACATACAAGTCTGTACGTTTAAGGTGACCCGCCACCAAATTAAGGGACTCGCACACGTTGTTTTGCCAAAGCTTCTCTTTTGAAGGTCAATTATTGATACTTATCGGCGCAACTTGGTATTCGTTACTCTTAACTGCTACATCTGCTCAGCATGGGTAAAGCCAAGAAGACGAGAAAGTTCGCTCAAGTGAAGCGAGTACTGAATCCAAAAGTTGCGAAGTACGATACAACATACTATCATGCCTCAATTATAGCTCTCAGGATGTATCTTTCCGCTTCACAGCCGTCAATTTGTAGAGAAAACCCCCAGAAGAAGAAGACAGAGCAAGAAGTGCGCCACATGTGCGATAAATTCCACTTTATTTCTTTCCCAATTTTGGGCTGTATTCCAGCTTGTGGATATTCTGTGCAGAGAGAAGATTCCATCAGCAATGTACTTCAAGTACAACACACAGCTCGGACCCCCATACCAAGTTATTGTGGATACCAACTTTATCAATTTTTCAATCCGCAATAAGGTGAACCATCAGAGGTTTTTGATGCTTATTGAGAAATTCGAACTCACTTGACTGATTTGAATTTTTGCAGATTGATCTTGTAAAGGGAATGGTTGACTGCTTGTATGCTGAATGTCAGCCATGTATCACCGATTGTGTCTTTGCGGAGTTGGAAAAGTTAGGTCAGAAGTTCAGAGTCGCTCTGAAGATTGCAAAAGATCCTCGACTGAAGAGACTGACGTGCACGCACAAGGGCACATATGCGGATGATTGCATATGCGAACGAGTGCAACAGCACAGATGTTACATTGTTGCAACATGCGACAAAGATCTTAGGAGAAGATTGCGAAAGGTATGTAACGAGTCTGCTCAATATCATTAGGAGCTCGCAACTGAAAGGTTAGGCTGTTGAGTGTTTGCAGATACCAGGTGTCCCCGTTATGTATGTTCAAAGTCACAAGTACACAATTGAAAGATTACCAGAGGCGACGATGGGAGGAGCTCCTCGTACATGAAGTGCGTACAATGTTCCAGTAGAGGTTGTTACGACCAATACTTGACAGCTTAATTTTTTTGTGTAATGAATTTGGGTTTTGGACAATTGTCGCTGACGTTATACTCCAACGCACCCTGTCAATATCAAACATGTCCATCGTCGTATAGAATATATCATTACAACCCAGTGTACATGCTACGATTGACGGTCTGCAAGCTACACTACAGCAAGTCGGTTTACTTGACCTACTCTCATGTCTACTACAATCGCTGATCTCCGGTTCTGATACCAAACAAATGTTTCGGGACTCCCACACAAGAGTCAGTGCTGAAAGGGACTAGATCAATAGCATCATTTGCCAGGCGCAGCTCTTTCGTCTGTGCAGGAGCTGCATCTGCCAAACCTGACAGCTTTAATTGCATCTTGTTGTCGACACCTCGCACGCCAACATTATTGAGCCATTCCTACATCCCAAGATAGTTGCAATTAAGCCGATGAAATGTAAAACGATCAAACACACCAAGGAACACTGAGACTAGTCTCACCTGTGGGGTGAGGACAGCCAAATCTTTCCCAGCAAGGTCTTCCTCAGGAATGAGCAATTGCAACTTACAGGGAGTTGCATTCTTGCTTGGTTTCCCTGCTTCAGAATCAAGTGGCCCTGTGTTATGGCTCTTGAGCTTCTTACTTGCCTCTGCTGTAGATACCACAGCAGCAGATGGCTCCGCTGTGGTGGAATGGAACTTCTGTATCACGGCCCTCGGGGTTCTGATACTTAGAGTTGAGTTGAGGGTGCCAGATAAGGTGCCAGTGTCAACTCCAAGTGAAGGGGGCATCTCTTGAGACATCTCCATGTTGCAAGTGGAGCCCCATGCTAAGCTGTCTCCACGAGATGGAGCAGCTGAGCTGTTGGCTTCTGCAAGCCGAAGAGAGTACATAGACCTGCACAAACAAGTGTTCAACCACAAGCTAAGAAATTTGAAAGGCGCACTTGTTAAGCCTGATATTAGTGGAAGTGTTAAGACCCTTCATACAACATCATGAGCACAGGAAGTAACTGCATAGACTCTGGCAGAGACAGTGCCAAGTGCAGCAAAGCTCAATCTGGCAAATCTTCATACAGATTAATGGCTTTCAAAAGACCCGTACCAAGTCGGATGTGAGGGTAGCACTTCGCCATGAGTTTCTGAAAATGCTGTTTGTAGTTCCTGCTTCTTAGAGGTGCACGGGTCTTCATAGTCAGGATTCTTGTGTGACTTCTCGGAAACATCATGAATGAAGTCAGATGGAAGCATGCCTCCGACGTCAATCCAATTCTGTGCATCAGGACGGTTTGTTGGAAGAAGTCTATGTAAGGGTTGCTGGTGTACACGTGGCCATGTCATGTAAGGGAGTATGTTGCACACTTTTGCTGCGTTCTCACAGTTCGGTGAATGATCTGCTTCTGTAGTGTCTTGAACGATTCCAGTCAGTGAAACAGTGCTGCGGCCAACGCCTTCTGCTCCAGGGTTTTCTGTCTCCAGCCCTTCCGACTCTGTGGAGCTCAGAATATCCCCATCTTCATCTACAAGCTCTTCAAAAGCACCTGCTGCACCCGACATGTTGGTATACCTTCGGGAAATGGTACCGCTTATTTCTGCCTCTGGGTCTTGCCGTGTTGAGGTGGTTCGTGCCAAGGTACCACCGCCTGTCCAGTAACTGGGAATGGATGGCTTCCCAGCAGGTGCACACTCGTGCAGTTCAATCTCAGTTGGGATGGGACCGCTGAAATACTTATTTAGGTTTGGCTGTGCAGTTGGGTGGCAAGTTTGTGAAAGGTCGTTCGGTGCAGTGACAAGTTCCTCGAATGTTCCAGCCCGGTCTTCCATGTTGGTTGCTCGGCGCGAGAGTTGAGCGTCTCCTACTACCTTGGTTGGTGACCAACCGCTTGTGCGGATTGACAATCGCGAGGATAGCGAGCCTTGAGCAGAAAGGCCTGACTGGGCTCTGCCAAGAGGGCTGGTCTTCTCACAGGACACCAATTCGTTGAATGTTCCAGCTCGGAGAGCGAGATTACTTGTGCATCGTGAGACAGGTTGCTCATCGTCTGGAACGTCCTCGGGGGAAAGATGGGGTCTTTCCAGCATCTCCGGGCCACAATTGTAATTGCCCGTCATAAATGGCATCGATTGCCAGTTGCTCAATGCGCGGTGTGGCGTTCCCTGAGAGCTGGGAGAGTACTCGGCGACTTCATTTCTCATATCTTCAAATTGAACTCTTGACTTTGTAAAGAAAGCACTGTCTTCGTTATGGTCTTGTAACGTTTGATTTTGGGTGTTCGGAAAAGTGAGTGCTGGTAGCTGTGTATCTATAACCTCGCCCGAAGCCAAGAAAGCCAGATTGCCCTCATCCTGCTCATCTGAATCTTGGAAACGAGCCAGTACTCGTCGAGGTGTGCTAACTGAAAGGCATGCAGGCTTTAATGACTTGCTGTTACTTGTCTCTTCTGCTGTCTGATCAGCTGCTTCGAGAACTGATGGTCTAGCATCCCTCAAGCTAATTTCACGTCGATAAGAGAAACTCGACATGGGGCGTGCCTGCACGTGTACAAGCATGTGTATTATTTCTGATATTGCGCTGGTTCACACTTGACCAGTCGCCATCAGAATCGTGAACTTCTCTGTGTGGGCCAAATTCTTCGTTAAATGTGACTACGTGCGTGTCTTCTAACGACGAGTGCGGTTTGGCTTCAGTCACTTTGACAGCCCACAAAAAATAAATGCATGAAAATTAAGAATCAATACAACTCTAGTGTGATTAAGGTGAAGAAGTGGCGCACAAGACGTCGCGCCTTTTCGTCCAGTTCTGAATGCATCTCCTTAGTTCTCAGTCAAAGAGGTACCCGTCACTAACCTGGACGATCAGCTTCGAACGTTGACATCCTTTGTTATGCTTTACCATCGTTTGCGCAACCTAACCGGCTCATTTATTTGCCTGCCGTAGCGACAATAGTTGCATGTGTGAAAACTGGAGGGGGAGCCAACACTCAACTAATTATGAAAAAATCTTACTTTTAAGCACGTTACTCGTCAGATTAGCGGTGGGGCATGCGTACTAAGGCCAAGTGAACCTCACGCTCATGATATGCGCTTCAATCGCCAAGGCAACCAATAAGCACAAGATATACGCCACGTACTGCGCAAGAACAGCAACACTAGGGTAAGAAACAACGCACGCGTTTCAATGCTTGCCTTAACACGAGCTGCTGAGTTCAATCATAGATTCACTTGCAACTGCATACGCATGTGCCAGAAGTCCGGCTTTACCCCAGATGAAGGCACATCCGGGGCAGCTTTGGATTCAGGCTAACTGAAAATGGGATATACCACCTTGAAGTGTCACGCGAGTCGTGGTAACTGCGCTGGTGTTGAATGTGCTGTCGAGACTGGACCGGCAGCGTTGGTTACTTCCTTGTAGAGCAGCTTCGTGGCTAGACGTACAATCTATATCGTGGAAACAATGTTAATTGAAGTCTGCTATATTATCTTTTTCGGGTTGTGTAACTTGCGTTGATTTCGGTAACTTTGCACACTGCTTCTGAGTTTTCGGGAATCAGTTGCACTGGTAACTCACCTTCGAGTATGTTCAGGAGTGCTTTCGTATATGTGCATGCATATTTGAAGTGCGTGCATTCCGTGCTAGCATACCAACATACCGGGCTCCCAAGTGACTGCACGTTGACAACCAATCGCCAGCTGAGCTACTATTTTCGTGAGTGACGTACAGTCTCTAAAAAATTACTCGATGTTCCTCTTTTAACGTTGCGACACTTGATTTTATCCTTCGGCCGAGTTGGTAAAAGATATCTCAATTCTGCGTCACGTCACCGCGTTGCAATGTATGCATGGACCTGAACGGAGCTCAAGTTGGCTCTAAGCTCTGAAGTGTGCATGTCAACCAGTGTAGAGACATACGGGTGGTACGGGTGCATATCTGGGATCAACTATTGACACACAAGGAAACAATTGGTACCAAACCTCAACAATACCTCACTTCTAGGAAACAAACATACGCTATGCTATAGACAAGACATGGAGTAGATAAAAAACCGCAGGGCGAGTTATGAGGGTAATTCGATGTCTTCTATGATATGTCGCCTGGAAGCTCACCGTTGGGAGGGAGATGCGTTGGCCACGTGAGTTGTTAAGTTGCTTGTGCGTAGGGCAAGAGTAATGTAAGAGCTATGTGTCAGAAAATCCACGGCTAGAGCTTTAGAAGCTATAATTGAGGCTAAGGCAGGGTTCGGAGACTACTTTTTAAAATGCCTGTGCTCAATGGCGCTACAACTGCACCTGACAGTGAACGCACCGCCTTTCTATTCCGAAGTGTGGACTTCTGGAGAAGAGTGAGTACAATATATATTGGCTACAAGTTGGCACAGGCAAAGTCCCAGCTACTGTGCCTGTGCGGTTTTAGCGAAGAGAGTATCCGTGCCAACCATTGGCAGCCACATCACACAAAGGCTGGACAAGCTATGCATCAACTGTGTGTTGATCATCGTGGATTTCTCATTAAGGCACGCTTTCCTGAAGTTTGTTTCTGTTCTTTCTGCCTGATATTTACCATGCACGCTGACAGTGGTAAATTCAATACTACACTGCTGATGAGCTTCACCTTTCCCTGCGCAGCTGATAAGGAATGGAATCAAGTGTAGGTTGGCTGAGTCACTTCTGCTCTTCAAGTCATTTCCCTTGTGCACACATAACTCCAGCCATTGTTGCAGTGAATCTATTATCTGGCGAGTCGTACACTGCCTGGACGACTGTGTAAGTCGTCAGGTGGAATTAAATTTAAATGTTTCCAGTTTAATGCACTATGGTTCTGCAGGCAGGTCAATTCATTGGGGCGCGAAGCGATTTTGTTCCTGAGCCAATTTGTGCACAGCTTCGCAAACTTCAAGACGAAGTACCTCCCATGCAACCTGCCGACACCAGGGCTTTGATAGTGAACGAGCTTGGAGTTGAGTGCTTGGAAGATATTTTCGAATGGATCGATTTGGACAATCCTTTAGGGTCCGCATCCATCGCTCAAGTGCACAAGGCTAAACTCCGTCGATATGAACCCCGACGAACCTTTCTCAATTCCACTCTTTCAAATTTACGCGCTGCACTAGGTGCGGAAACAGTCATGAGCACCCAAAAATTGAGACGCTAGTGAGAGAAAGTAACGGGTCGCATGTTTGCAACAGAGGCAAGTCAAGCTCGCAAGGGCGTCGAAAGCCTTTGCTCGAAAGTCAAGACCGAAAACTAGGAACCATCTACTGTTAAGTATATCCGACTGTGCTTTAGCGCGTCCCCGCTAACCTTCGTGTGATACAACAACATCGCGGGTTACTTTGCAGGTAGGCTATCGAATCGAGGACGCGAAGTGTTATGTCAGCATACTGTTGGACACGGAGAAACACCGTGGAGCATTGCAAACAAATACGGGGTGATGTTGAAAGATCTTCACGCTGTCAACAAACGCAATATGAAAATCTCATCCGAGTCGTTGACACCGGGTGATGTCATATGGCTGCCTAGGTCATTCCACAAGGGTTTGCACCAACCTTATCATCCAAAAACGGCTTCCAGTTTGATTATCTTGGTTTGTCACCTGAGCTGTCTGTCATCGTAGAGATTGATTTTGTATATCCCCGACTGTTGGCAGGCGATTGGTCTGCACTTACCGCCTCAGTTTTTTGGTGAACTTAGCCCTGCACACTGATTTGCACATTGTATGAGCACCTGAACCCGTCGCGCAGTATTGCTACCGAATATATAGGTCAATAAGGTCATGCTGACTATTAAGGCCGAACCTTGTATCAAGTTGCATACAAGTGTAGCATGAAAGTAGGTGCAAACTCATAGGGAACCGCATAGCACTGTATTACCTTTTTAGCTTGAATATTAGCTTTCCAATACAATTTGTACAACGTAGTTCGTCTTTTGTTCCAAGGTGCCAACTATACCTATTCCATCAAGGAAATTACATCAGTGCAAGTTGGCTTGCACATTGACCTTACGCTTTACAAAACAGGAGCATTTAGTATCTTTGCAACTCAGTCTAAATGCACCCAAAAGGATTATGCAGTTTCGAATCCCACGCCTTCCACTACTGCATTCATATCCTTCCATAGCCTTGCACGAAGGCGTATCTGTCAAACTGCTCTTGTCTACAAGTTTAGAGCAGCAATGAGCAAAACGCTGCTGTTCTGGCTATCTTAAGCAATTTTGCAGTGGACAGTGTACCTTATCAGCAGTGAGTAGTACTTGCAGTTGTGGTCAGATCTCACTCTAATTCACAAATCAAGTGCAGCACAAGTTAGTATGAGTTTCCACGTGTTTTACAAGAGATATTTGTTCACTCTGTGAGGAATTGAACCACAGGTACTAAGTACTTCTTACTCTGAAGTTGCAGAAAGTATAGAAGGTGAGAGCAGAGGCCAGGTCGCTGTGCAAGCAGTGAGGCGTGCTAATGTTGACCCCAGTCACTCCACCAACGACCTCGTAGCTGTCAAGGTGCAGTACCAGGACGCACTGGAACTGTTCACCCACGACCTCAAAAACCTGCGGTCCCTGGCAACGTTTCTGTCTGGAACAGAAATCGCTTTTGATCTCGTATCTGCAGTTGATGAACTTAGCTCCCAGGTCAAAATGGAATTCGATTTTCAAAGGTGTCTTACCTGAACGCCCTCGTTCCTCTAGCTCACTGAGATGCTTATAATTAACATATAGTTCTGTTTACAGCAGAAAAGAAATCTGAAAACTTGCCCCGTCTCCCTAGAGATTCCTGGAAGCTGATTGGCACCGAAGAATACTCTCAGCTGGTATTTCACATACCTATTTTGATCCCCTTTTGCTAGATACAATGCCTTAAGCTGTGCTTCCGGGCTGTTGTCCAGTGTATAGTCTGTGCTACCTTTTTTTCACTTGAGGTTAGAGCTTGCTTCCATTGACTTGAATGGACACGTCTGACCTTGGGGCAGGCGGTTAACAGTTGCAAATGAGCATTCAAGAATACAATGCTCGCTGGCTAATCCCATCATCTTGTTCGAATCGAATTTGAGCCCAGATTATCCAAAGGACCAGGTTTGAAGTTTTGCTGTATATGTGTGATACAGTAACTATGCTTGGTGCTAATTACTGCTGACCAGATGAAGTAATGTGCACTGTAGTTACATGCTTGCTGGACAGAGTAAAACTGGGCATTGTCATCCACTTGCAGAGGTAACATCATTGCTAATCACTCTTGTCATGGAGTCTCTTTAGTGTTATTATTTTCTGTTAGCATCAGTGCAAGTGTCTAGGCTGGGAGAGTACCATGTTCTCGTGTTGCACAGTGCCTGCAGTTGCCGCTTGCTGATCCAATCACACTAGACTGGCTACCCCATGACATGCTGCAGAGAGGCGCGGGTTATGGACGCTGTTCATTCAACCTTGCAACCAATCAGGAGCCGTGTGGTTGTGCCTCACAGTATCCCTGGCCTGGTGACTAGGAAAGTGATGGTCATGAACTACCTTGAAGGGGTGCCACTCACTAGGATGGAGCAGCATGTCAACAGTATGCCTCAAGCACGACGGAAGGCTGCTTTCAATATGGTGTAGCTTTCTTCTGCCCAATTGGTGCTCAATATGCTACCTGCTCACTAAGTACAGAGGGGGTCAAGTCTGACATTGTTCCATACTCTGGAGTGAAGGTGAGACATCGATGCAGATTATCTCTCGGGTTTCTGAAGCATATGGCAGAATGATCCTTGGCTCTGGCTTGTTCCAGGCTGATGCCCATCCTGGAAATATTTTGGTCATGAACAAAGGCGTTGTGGGCCTGATTGACTATGGACAGTCAAAACAGCTGTCTGACTATGAACGCGTCATGTTTGCAAGAATGGTGGTGGCTTTAGCAGAGTACGCCTTCTTTTTTCAACCCTAGATCCTCATTGTTCATCACATTTGCTGCACTTTTCCAAGTTGAAATTGTTGATATGTACCAGAGTGTTTGTGCCCTGATTCTTCCTCTGATCAAGTTTGGCTTGGGACACTCGTGTCTCAACAGTTTGTGGGGCGAGAGAAGGTGATCTAGAGATATCAATGTATCACTTGGCAACACATGCTTTGCAAACATTGAATTGCTCGTCCAGTTTTACCTTGAACCCAGTAAACTTTGGACTAATCACGTTCTAAATGACTAGCTGAGAATATATATTTTCCAAGATGCCCCCCAACATATAAATGACTACTCAATCGTGCATGGAATTTGCTCGCTTTTACAGACAGATGGTGAATAATATTTTTCAGCCTGCTTCTTTACAAGAAGCGATAGTACTTGACAAGAATCTGTTGATCCCTTGCAGCATGCTAACACATGAATCGAGTCAAGATGTTGAGGCGTGTGCTGAGGGTGTGTTGCCAGGTATATCCTGCAAACCCAGGAGATCAGTTCCTTGCCTACGCAGTGTTATTAACCATTACTCCCGCTTGCATGTGTTGACTGAAATTCACCTTGGAAATATGCAGTACCATTTCATCCGTTCTCTAAATACCTTTCTTTTACAGGGGAAAAGACGAAGATGTCAGTGACGTGATGTACGATATGGGAATCATAACTGGTAAGCCAGACCCTCACATTCGTGCCAGGTTAGGTCAAGACATGTTTGGGTCGTCTTCCAAGATTGCAAGTCCTTTTGGATCTGAAAGTACGATAAAGGAGTCCCCTATAGAGGCTTTCCCAAAGCAATATTTTCTCATTCTTAGGGTGGTGCAACTGATCAGAGGACTTGCTTCTCGAATGGATGCGGATATCAACACATCTAGACAATGGCTTCCTCTTGCAAAGAAAACAATTACTGACTCAAGGCAGACTATTCCTCGAAGTGGTAAGTATTATGGTATTTAGCTCCTGTAACAGTTCTGGCATCACTGGCTTCGTACTTTCAAATTCTTCGCCAAGAAAAATGCATCCAAGCGTTGTATGAAGAAAAAATTATAATTGTAAAATGACCTCAAAGCCTAGCACATATTTAGTCACGTTGTTATTGGCTTGGCGCATCCAGAATCTTGAACAGCCAAACGACAAAGTAAAGTTTCGGGATTCTGACTCATAAGTTGAAGTGCTTCTGACTCTTCAACGCCACCTTCTCCTTCTCCAACAAACACTACAGGCAGCTTCCGCAACACGCTGTGTACAGGTACTGTGTATTGATTTTCACCTAATGCAATGCATCGCTGCTTGTCAACTCCGGATGGTGCACCAAAGAAACTCACAGGCGTATCAAGAACTGAAAACATTCTCAAACCTGAAGCAAGCTGTTCGCTGTTCCCTTCATTTGTCCATATAGCTAGTATCTGCAATCAATCCACTATCATCAATACAAAGCAGAGAGAAAAAAACACAAAGAGCAAGTACTCAACTCACCTGAATCATTATTTGCCTACCATAAAAATCGACTTCAACAACATCCTTGATTCGGATATCACCAGCAATCGAAGAACGGCAGCCATTATAAAAGGCCTTCCACCCATTGCAGCGCCGTGGCAGGGGGTCTATGTTTTCAACTGTAGCCTTGACTTGAACCCCAGTCGTAATCTGGCCCCTCTTGCATGTGTTCTCTACTGTGCCAACTTCTGTGTGCTTCAATGCCTCTCTTTCATGCCTTGAATGATCTTTTGAAGCACCTGGTTTCAGACTGCAAGCACCAAAGCCCAAGTTTGAAGTCATGGACAACGAGTAAAAACCCCAAGTCTACCACACATATTCAAGTAAATTCTCCGCCCATATGGTACAAGAGAGTCCCAAAGCTTGCATAACGACAGCTAAAGGAAATTGTAGAGCCCCATCTCTATTTGGGGACGTACTTTTTAGGGCTGACACCAGCAACACTGGATAGAGCCCTAATTTTTGGTGTGGCCTGCTGTATGTGCCGATTTCCAGCTTTTCCCAATGGCGCATCAGACAGTTTGGATCCAGATTGAACGCTACGGCGGGGAGCACTCCCTTCAAGCTTGCTTGCACGTTTCTCTACACACTCCCCAGGCCTTTGCCTCTTGAGAGGCGGAGTCGCACAGACTTCAGGTACGCAGCCCATCACCCTGTCTGTACCATTATTGCTCTCAGTGGTTCGCTTGAAAGGCTGTCGGCCCTTTGTGGCATCAGCTACTTGCTGTGATCCTCCAAGCTGCTGTGATAGGTTAGCTAACGCAGGGTCCACATCAGGGGCAGGGATGATCCCAAGAGTCGCAATTCTCGCACTTCGCCTGATTGAAGAGTCAGGGGTTCGAGGCGGCTCACACTTAATTTTGTAGTCCCTATCAACAGGATGCTCAATTGAGCGTGCACTGCGCATTGCAGGGGACTTTGAACGATGACTCAACGGGCTTCGTGTGAGAGCTGTGACACCAGCTGTGGAAGTGCTTGCCTCCCTTACTAAGCCAGTTTTCTTATCTGCAGCTTTGGAACCATTGGACGGGGCGCTGTCCAACTTCCTGCCCCGAGAGTTCGGATGAGTTGCTTTCAAAGCATCTGCAGCAGTCCCAGCAGGCGGCCTGATGCTTTGAGAGCCTTGCCTCGTGGCCACAGCGACACGGGGGATACATACTACACCTGTGCGACTGGCTGGGTTGCGACCTGATTCTCTGTTGCGATCCTGCCCTGTTTGCGGCTCACTGAGAGGCTTCTTGGCAGCAGAAACTTGTGCACACTTACTGTGCACAGTCTGTGGCTCTTTACGAGCTGTTCCGCTGAGATAGAGGTCTGCAGTTTGTGAATCAAGCATACGGAGAGGCTTTCCTGGAGATCGTGGCTGGCCAAGCGCATTCCAGTCGATTTCCTCTGCCTGGGATTCAGGGTGACGGGTTTGTGGGTAGCAAGACGTCAAGTGCCTGTTAGCCTGCTCACGTGGATCAAAATCATCCTCAGAATCACGCTCCTGCTGTTGGTCAGTCTCAGCGGCGTTCAGCAGTGGTGAGGAAGTGGAAGGATGCCTGGAACTATACAGGTTCACTTGGGCGCCCTGCCGTCCCAAAACTCTGCCTTGAGATTGCTCTTGTCCATGCCTTTCCATCCAATTCTACAAACACTCAGCAACATACAAGACTGGACACACAAGCACCCACACAGAATGATAGCACCACACCTGCAACGACAGCTGGCTCTCCGTCATCAGTACTGACTGCTCACACCTAGCTTGATTCCTTTGTGGTGGAAGATCTGGGGGTGGGAGCACTTGTGGAACGTCATTAGTATTGTCCTCCAACCTCTCCCGAGGCTGGTTGCTCAACTTCTCTATCACAGGTGGTGTTGCAGGGCATGGTTTGCTAGTGTCTACAGACTTCCATGTCTGCTTTTCTGAGGTCACCGAGACTGCCAACGTGCATGATTTCCTCACTACAGGGCTGCTGAACGCTGGAGCTGTGTCAGCAGCAGAAAGGTGAAGATGGCAACGTGGGGGTGTGGTGAGAACATTGCCAAGAACAGCTTTCTTTCTTTGCTGTTGAGGTGATGGCGTCCTGTCAGGTGGATGTACTGATGGCCTGGCAGCTGCCCGCATTGGGCTCTTGTTTGTGGCCTGGTGAGCTCTTATTGATACCACCCTGGGGCTGGGTGAACAAGACTTCCAAGCACTTGGTGGAGAAGCCAACTGCTTTGCAAAGGTGGCTCCTGTCAGGTGAACGCCTGTAGCCTTGAGAATGCGACTTTCGTGATTTGCCCTCGTAAGCTTTTGCTTGAGAACACGCTCCGACCGTGATTGGTGCTGCAGAGCCGAAGGTGACTGCCCAGCTGCTTCCTGTTGGCACATCAACTTCAAACGTTTACTCACCACTTCAGTGGGGACATCACATCCTTTCTTACCTGCAATTGCCCTAGACACTGCCACAATACTAGCTCCTCGACTTGTCGGCCCCCTTACCTCCGTTGCAACAGTCACTGTTGCATCGGCAGCCTTTTTGAATCTTGGGGGGCTTTGACGAGCTTTTTGCAGGTCTTCCTTGGAATTCGATATGCCTTGCCTTTGCACAGTCTGCAACAAAATCAAGCACTGATGGCTCGCCCAAGTACAGCCCACAAAGCCCAGAAAACAACCTCACATAAATCAAAACCCGTTATTTCAACATGCTTTTTGTAGCTTTTAAACGAACACAAGGCCAATCGTCACCAGGCAAGCAAGACGATCTCTGTAACATGACCAGAAGTGAGACATAAGGAGCACTCTCACGCCCACAGCTGAGGACATGTGATCACGGGGTTGACATGCTTCACCTTCTGTGATGCTCTCAACTGCACCTCGCTCTGCTTCACCTCCTGGGTGAACGTGTCTTGAATTGTGCCAGAAGATTTTTCTTCACGGAAGCGCCCAATTACAAGTATTTTGCCTGACTGGAAACCTGAGTTAGCATGTGATGTCTGAACATTGACATCGCCCTCTTCAGCGCTTTCACACACTGTCCCGCTGCCGCCACTCAACGCTTCTAATCTTGTGCCGGTGTCATCATGAGCGCCAGCATCAGCAGTTGGCACCACTGGGCTACTTGCTTTGGCAAGATAGGGAAGACTCGTGTTCTCTACACAATCCTGTACTTTGTTGGAAACACTGGTGCTCCGAGTGGCCACAGAACCATTGCCAGCATGTGTGTCTTGTTGCTCCTGCCTTATGGTGCAGTCTTTTGATGCTGAGCTTATTCTACCTGCTGATCTCAGGAGTGTGCATGTCGTACCAGGACTTTGTGGAGATGTACCTTCACCAGTGGACGTGTGTGAACAAGAAGCTGCTGGTCTGTCATTAGATATTTCTTTCTTTGATGAAGTATTTCCTGTTCCCAGCCTTTCTGGTGAATCTGATGTCCGAGGGTGCAGTGAGTACTTATTTTGTCCCGAGTTGAGTGAGTCCGGAACTATGGATCCTGGAGATGCGGTCCCGTTTCCGTCCTCAGCGCTTGCATTCTGCTTACCAGTTGAACAGTTTACTTCTGCTAGTTTTTTGTCATCTGAGGAGAAGCACGGCGTGGTGGTGAGTCCACGATGGCCAATAAGGTCAATGGAACATGTAGTTCCTCCCTCCGTGACAGGTACAAAAGCTTCTTCCAATTGAGTTGCCTGGAATTCCAGTAGCTGCTCGGCGAACTGATTGCCTGGCATGACACGCGTGTCATCCGAACTATTGTGTTGCTCGTTATTGTCGGCTGTAGGACCCGGAAACTCATCAACGAGATGTTCCTGCAGTTCTCCTCTCTCAGATACCCCCTTGTTGGTCAAATCACCGCGAGGGTGTGTTACTTCATCCGCTGTTGCATGACATCGGTTGGTAACAGGAACGTCGTGTTGATGATCCACCCGTGCTTTCGTGTTCCCCGCGTGCACAATGCCCACGTCTTGCTCGCTAACTCCCAGGCTAGGAAAGGATCCTTCCTGGGTGTCAACGATTGTACAAAGATGCCTGCGATAACTCCCATCTTTCTGCCGAGGTGGGAAGTGTGTATCACTCTTAACCGTGTCATTGTTAGGGTCCCCTGGCTGGGTGTCTTGCACAGTTCCGGCCGAACAGAACCCGAAATCTGCACACTCTGTGCCCTCGTTTTGCTCGCCAGGGCCAGCCGACGGAGATGGACCTGGAGGACTCCCGGCTTCGCAGTTCCAGTTGCTGTCTTGAGGTGACTTTCCAGTGGACGCCAAAGCCGCGGGCTTAGAGCTGTGTGAGACGCAAGAGCTCATTTTGAAATTCTGACAACCACTGCTTGTATTTTGTTTGTCTTGAAGCACACTTGTCGATTGTTCCCTGTGGTCTTGACAGCCTTGCACGATGCCGAACATGCGAACATCATTCTCGGATCCCTGAGTTAAAGACAGTGTAGAGTGAATTATAAAAGTTTAGATCGTGTAGAATCGCGTTGCGGAAGCCGGCTGGCACTAACTTTGTGCGGTAGAAAATTCAAATTAACCCACCTGCTCAACTTGGCTCTGGCACGCTGCTGTGAGCCCCATTGTGCTCGCAATCAAAACTGCAGCTTCCATAGTTTCTACACGGTGGTTTACTGAGGCGAATGCATCCTTAGCTTTCAAATTTTCCAGCATGCTTCCGTGTAAGCACGTTGAGAATCCCGGGAACAAGCGTGACAGACCTTTGGAGTGTGTATACGGAGGTCTATCTAGCTGTCTACATTTGTTTCTTTTTATTAACAGTCTATCAGCTAAACGACGAACCACGCCCGTCGATTCCAGTCCTCCAGGTGACCAGCACTCAAATCCCAACACTAGCCCCGTGGCATCCTCGGAACGTCACATGAGTAGCTCTGGTTCATCTGTGTAGTTCGTGCATCAGCTATCACCGACGAACGAGACAATGGCGTGAGAAAATAGCTTGCCACGCTATGCATGCGGTGCACCGCAGGTGACGCTAGAGCGCGCTGGGTGCGTTGTAGAACTGATTCGCTGAATTTCTAGATTCCTCGGGATGATTTCCAACTGATTTCAAGCAACATTTTCGAAAGGTTGTATTGGTTACAGTTTCACTTCTCTGCGGTCAATGCAAATGAAGAATGAAAATGGGATTTCAGTCCTCCGTGCACTACTAATTCTCCTCTTCTCGAATAACTATCATGAAAATAGGGATAAAAACTTATATCCAAATCTTATACCCAGACATAATACCCATATCTTATGGAGTAAAATTCGTGAGAAAGAGAGCTTCCAACATGCCACATTATACCGCTCAGGGTTGTCAAGAGCACCAAGCCACTATACACCCCCCAACTTTCTGAGAGGAAAGGTCTGGTACGGATAGAGGCCATTGTAACGTGAGAGGAAAGGTCTGGTACGGATAGAGGCCATTGTAACGTGAGAGGAAAGACACAGCCATCTGAATGGTCACACAACCAAAGTAGACATCCATTCATTCTTGAGCCATCATACTGTGCTAGAGTTCCTGCAATATCCTCAATACTCAGATACCCTTCACTGAGGTATAGAGAAGTACCTCACCCTACTGTTCCTATAGTGAAAATTGATGACCTTTTTCTTGACTTAACAATGAGGATTTCTTTGTCCAGTTGCGCAGCCTAGGTCAATGTGGAATCAGGCCCCACTTGACATTGTACCATCAATCCTTTTAATTTGAGTAACGAAATACGACTCGAGAGAATGAAGAAGACAAATGGTTACATAGCATGCAGTCAACATGGACGTAGGTTACGCATTTCCATGCTATATATTTGTTGGCAATTTAACAATGGGCATGTTAAAAGTAGCTGATGAAGTTGTCGGGTGAGTGAAAGCATGTGTCTCAAGCTCCAAGTTACATAGATTTACAAGTATCAAAATCATCCTGGAGAGGATTCAATGACTGCAATATTAGATATATTTTCAATAGTTTCACCTTGGTCCAGCATGATATGAGCGATCAACACTGATGATAATTTAGTTCCATCATACGTGACAAAGAATTTAAGAGTAAACAGTTAGAATAATCAATCAATCGCAATTAGGTAAATGCATCTCATCGCCGAGGAACCTTAAACAGGCGCTTACTGTGATGGAGAGGGATTGTATGATTTGTAGAATTACTTTCCACTGGAGCTGATGCAAATTTACATCCAAGTTTTCGCTTGTTTTGGAAAACAACTTTACGAGGAGCTTCTCCTGTGGGTCTTTGAGGAATTGGATTCGCTACATCAGACAGTTGTGAGTTGCCAAGTCCACTCTTTTCCAAAGTCTTTCCATCACTTGGCGATGCAGTGTGCTTAGAGACTGAATATAGACATTCAGGACCATGGTGACATTGCTTTGTGTCTCTCTTTACCAACGAGGGAAGCTTAAGAAACTTTTTTGCAATGCCGATGCTGCTTTTACTCCCACTCTGCCCACCTGGAGAAACCCATAGATTTTCAGATGCATCATACCTTGTTAATTAAGTGAAGGGTAAGCTTGTTATCCATTTTGAAAAACAGAATTAACAGGAACACATCATGATTCTCATGATTGCTCTTAATAAGAGTACTGCGCACAAGCATTGTAGATTCTGAGTTCACACTTCATTCCAATGACATGGTGTTTGCACAAATAATTTGCCCAGAAGCTCACCCAAGTCTTTTGCTTCATTTTGGCTGGTACTCTCAGGTTGGAGAGCCACAGATTCTTCTGTTCCAGAAGTCCATACATGTTCAGGTACATGCCTGCTTGATTCCAATGGTCCATCAGACCCCTCGGCATTCCTGGATTGTACGCCATTTTCAATCGTTTCTTTTCCGCAAGCAACATCGGGGATAGTCTGTCTTTGATACGTGAGAGCATATTTGTTACCACTCATAACCCTGGCTTCTTGTCTGTACTTTGAGTTGATTCCCTGTGAGAGCTCAGTAAAATCGTCTCCTGGTGATGTGTGCTGTTTAAGACGCGGCAGGGCACTGTTCAATTGTGGAATTCTTGACGAACTATTAGTTTTTGCCTGATCGTCATCAAGGCTAAGCTGATTCCTCGTCTGTTGACAGGGTGCATCAAGTATTGCTGACTCTGTTTGCAATTCAACTAAACCTTCAGATGAAATGGTGCTACTACCAGGTGGAAGTGAACAATCAACACCTCCATTCGACTTATTCTCCCTCATATCTTCTGAAGTTGATCGAAGCTTCTGATGGAACTCTTTATCATGCACGAGCTCAAATGCTCGCAAATGGAAATCTTCACACCCATCAGCATCGTCTTCTACATTCATTTCTTTATTTCTAGCTTCAACCTCCGTTGGGCAGATGTTCTCATCTTCTTTAGCATGTAAATCATGTGCCATCTCAAGTTCATCCGCTACCTCTTGGCTAGGAAGAGGAGTACACGCAGTCAACTTGTGTGCACAGCACACAGATGGTGTGGCTTCTGCAAACGGCTTGTGAGCTGGTTTCAAAGATTTTTCTCCACAATTTTCTCGATCACAAGCCGTGCATGCCATGTGTGCAGACAAGGATGGCTCACAGGCTGCTAGGCTTCCTGGATTCGTCAATCTCTTCACATCAGGATCCAACACATTCCCTGAAATTTCACTTACACTTTGCTCATGTACCCTACCTTTATGCATCTGTTCCAAATGATGTTCAGTCGTGCAATCTTGTGTACCAGTATCATCAATCGCTTGCACAGTGTGTGAATTGTCAAGGTACTCCAAACTTTTCCTCCCTCGTGACGCAGCCAGCAATTCTCGTCCAGACTTCAGCTTTTCTCGCAGTGCCAGCATATTCTTGCTCACTTTTATTCCAGTTTGTGGCTTCGTTATACGCTGGAAATTCTCTTTTTCATTCTGGAAGTCTGAAGGTCTACCGTAGTGTGACCCTGACTTGCATGATGTTTCACCACTCGTACTGGATTTCATCTTGCAGAAAGACCTGATCGATTGAATACAAGGAGTGGACTCCTCGTTCAAATTATTGGGCACCTCAGTAAAAATTGTTTGCTTTTGATGTGTTGTCATATTATTACATCGTTCCACCCTGTTCCCGGTGTCTTTTGCAGCTACAAACAGTTGTCTGGCACGCTGCATGAGCCCACTCAGCTCTTGCAATCTATTTGGGCCGGTTTGCTTGTGCATTGAATCGTGCACTGAATCAATTGCAGACGAGTCAGCACATGGAGTCTGAGGTAAGTAGTGAAGGCAGGGTGTGTTGTGGGACGGGCACAAACTGCTGGCTTGCTGATGCTCGTCATTCTCAACATTTGTACATGGAGCAAGACACGGACTATCATGTACAAGACTGTCTTGCCAGCCTTGTATCAACACTGGCGCACATAAGATGGGTGTTGCTGGTGTTACGGGCTTCTCATGGTTGACACTGTCAATTGTGGGGGGTTCAGTGGCCTTGTGTGGAATATCACACGTCTTCATCGATTCTTTGCTCACAGGCTTAGCAACAGGAGTTTGGTGCCATGCAGGAAAGGACGAGCAAGGCAGCACTGATTTATGCCCTGGCATAGCAGACACTGCACTTGGTACTTCAACAGAGGGTGGTCTAACCCTAAGCTGACGAATGTGTGGTGGGGCAATTGTGGGGCTTGGCTCTATCAGCATTGACAATCTGTACTTGAGAGGTTGATCTGAAGTATAACTTGAAGGCTTAGATGAGATCAGGCTTTCTGGTGTTAAGGGAGGGGGGATAGCTTGTGGATTGGGTTGGGCCCTTACTGGCAATTCGGTGCATGTTCCATTATTGCTTTGCTGCTGCACACTTGAATTCCAACCTGAGAATCTCGCTTCATTCACAGCTGGTTTGTCAATCTGACACGGTCTCTGCGAAACAAGGGGTTTTGAACTTGGCTCAGCATTTGTTTGACTTTGGCAATTTTTTTGTAGCTGGTTAGATTGCCCTTGGATGCTTTTGTGCTGTTGAATGTTGTTACCTGCATAGTAAAGAACAAGCAATAGGAATCACATGATAGTGCTTGAGAATGCATACACCTTTTGCTGCAATCACTGTACATGTTGATGAGGACAACTGACCTGCATGATGGTTACTGCCTGGTGTACTAGGTGCAGGATATTGTTGATCAGATAAAACTGTATGAATTTTGGATTGTGGTGCTTGATATCCATGTAAGTTTGTAGGAGAGGTCACACTCCTTACTTTTGAACAGTTCCACAGTCTAGAATGCTGAGACCATGGAATGCGCAGGGACTCTATGACATCTGAACCAATAACATCTGCAGACAGCAAACCAGCAACTACATTGAGATCACCATGGGGCTGGCTGCACAAGTTAGCGACAAAAGTCATTGGTTCTTTTCTTGTGGTGGCATCAATGCAGCTTGAGAAAAGCAACTTGTCATCGTGTGTACTTCCAATGACAAGCCAGCAGTATGACGATTTTTGATACGTTGAAGACTTAAACTCAACTTCTACCTGTACACGTGGGATCCCTTCCCCTCCTGCAAGTTCAGTTTTCCTTTGAGCCCCTTGTTGAACTATCAACACTGAATGAAGAGTGGAATATATCTAGTATTGTCACCCCAAAAATGAGACACGGGAGTGAATCAACTTCAGTGTACCAAATTTAAAAAGTGCACCTAAATCTCACACATGTTCTCGAACTAGAGTTCGGCCAAAAATATCAATTTGTTTGAGAGCAGGATCCAGAGGTGATATGATATGATGAAGAAAAAAGCACATAGTGAAAAATGACTCAGATTTCTCAAACTTACCAACAAGTTGTGCATTTAATTCACATGGAGGTGGCAGCAATCTTCTTGCATCATCTCGTTTTGTGTCCCCCCTAAAACCATCTAAAGTTTGTCAGACTTTAGTTGAAGAGTGATTTCACAGGGATCATCGAACGTACCAGGGATACAGTTTGTTACTGATGCGCTCTATTTGACGTGGATCTGCTGAAGCTAAGTCTGCAATGCTGCATATGTTAGCAGCGACAAGTTTTTCAGCGTACAGCTTGCCAATCCCCGTCACTTGGCGGCACGTGGCCTTGTATCCATCCCACATCTTTTGAATTAATGCTCTGTGCAGCCGGATAGCTGACACCATTGATGTGAACCGTTTCTTGAATTCATAGTACCTGTTAAAGAAGAAGTGGGACATGGAATCACTGACAGCTATTACTGTCTGGATTTCAGCAAGCAACAGAGATTAGCACACTTGATCATGCAATTGACAATCCGGATGCCATTCTGCATTACACGCTGTGCTTCTTGCTTCAAACTGAAATCTACTGCCGGTGTAAAATCTCCACCAGTTGCAAGACATGTATTCACCTGCACACTGGCAACACCCTCGGCCATCGATCAAGTAGAAAATCCACCAGTTTAGCTCAGATAATACATCGATTTACCAGAACGAAGGACTTCTCCCAGGGCTCAGTAACACGCTGCTTACGCTTAGAGGTAGCCGGGTTTTCACGTAGCATAAAACTGCTCCCAGGTTTCACTGACTCTTGTTTGGAAGCTACAAGATTCAAGTCATTCAAAGTCTTCTTCTCAGAGCGCCTCAAGCACATGTCAACATTCTCAGAAGCAGAGCAGACGATCTACAACAACATTTGTGTTGATGTGAAGCCTAAGCCTCTTCAGATAAGAATGAAAATTTTGAAACTAAGAAAAATTTCCAATCTAGGGAGAGCAAAATATCAGTGTTGTGCAATAATTGATATAATATTCGTGATAGGTATGCATTGGTTTCAATGAGATTGAGAGGAAGCAACAGTAGAAGTAATGATGACCATAATATCCTGAATAATTATTCCTGTCAAGACACCAAGATTAATTTAGGTAATTGAGGCTCCGATGGAATACAAAAAGAACTGTTCTTATGTGGTGATGGATATTGCAAGAACAAGAATAGCTATAATGCATTCTTTGAGAGAGATACTAGCCAAGGTGTCAAAATAATGTACTAAGCGATTGGTAGCAGTGAGGATTTTTCACCATGATTCATCGTAAATATTTGCATAAACTAGAATGTAACCTGGGATGTTCTTAGATGGTGTCAACAGCAAAATACTGTCCAAACACATGCAACATGTGTGTATACTGTTTTCCATCACTTGCAACATTATATGAATACAAGAGGGAGTCTTTTCAGCATGCCTGCAGTAGATCCCTCACTGATGTAGATTCTGGAGCACAGTGAATCATTTGCATGGTATTCAGCTGGATGCAATGCTTGCACATGAGTCTGCACAGAGAAATGATTGTCAAGGACACTGCACACTATGAACAGAGGTACTTCAGTGAGGCCTGTTTCTTCTCATCTTACCTGGAAGGTGTGAGTGCTAAAATGGAATCATCACTTGGTGACATTTCAATCATTCCACTGTCTTTGAGTCTGAGCAACGTCAAGTCAACGTAATTCTGAATAGCTTTCTGTTGAATTATGTGAGGATCAGAGTCCAGTGATGAAAATCCATAAGCACGAGGATTTTGTACCAGCCTGACCCAAAAAAAGGACCGCTGTAGCCAGCTCCTTGCTTCAGATACAGTTGAAACAATATGCTGAGCAATGTCTGCATTGAGAAACTCAGCAGTACAGGTGTGCAATCTGCTCTCAATAGCAGCTTGCCCTTGTGCAACGTGTTGGTACCTTTGTACCAGGTCACTTCTAGTCATTATTACTGCCATTGCTGAAGATTCGAATTGTGGGCGCCCTACAACAAAGCAGGACTGCCCCTGAAATAAAAAGTTAAAAACTGACCATAAGAAGCCATCTTTATTTTTACCTGCTCTTCCAATCATTTGCAAGCATTCTCCCTTATCATACTCCTGGTAACCTGCCCGACCTCTCTCAGAGCAATACCGCTGTGTTCCTTTGATGATCACTAAATATGCTGGCAAGTTGACACCCTGGAAATAAAGATTCCATTAAGAATCTAGAAGTTTCTCTCCAACTGTCCAGCAGTGGATGGTACTTGCACTGTATTTCCAGCAACACAAGTGTAACACAGCACCAAGAATGAATATCCCGGGGATAGCAGATAGAATTCAACATTGCACTCATATTGGCTAGCACACTATAGCTTGTGTCTGAATAACAAAGCCAGACCAGGTGACAATGCAGTAGGTAATACAGAAAGCGAGAGGAACAGCTCTTGCATGTCGGAAACGCAGACACAGCAACCCTGTCTCAGCTGAAGCTGAAGATGATGAGATGCACTAGTGATAGTGAATTTGATGATTCCAGAGCTCATTTGACAAGTGGAGAGATTCTTGGCAAATCGATATGCCAGAAAACCATCAAATATGCAACAAGGGGGTAAAACTTGCTGATCTGCTGCAATGTGTGCATTTCTTCAGACATGAAACACTCATGTAATTTTGACGGCACAAAAAAGTAAATGATATGCCCACATCTGGGGCAAGATTAAACTCTTCTTTATTATCACTGTGAAAGTTCTTAGACTCCCTACATTGTCACTCTGTATTGCACGGGTGAAAAAAGTCGTACTTGCGCAAGAGTTGCCGTTGCTGCAATGCACATGATGTCTCTGGAAATGTACAGTTGTTCAACAAGTGTTCGATCAGCAGGCTCCATGGATGCATTGTGCCATGCAATGCCATGAATGATCATTTCAGAAAGGGCTTTATCACTGACAGTTGCTCCAGCCTCCATGAGGCGCGCTTTTTGCGCAGGATTACGAATGAAGAAGCCATTCGCACAGTTCTTCATTTGCAAACTCGACTCCCTAATTTTGTTACAGGTTTCAATTGTACCTGCACATTTACAGATAACGGAGCGTTCTCATAGCACCCTATACATGTCTGTTCACATTGTTCAAGTCATACAAGCCACAAGCATCATGAGGGAGAGTCAAGCTTCCAACAGAATTCAACTCAGTGTGTGGAAAGTCTTATAGTAAATCATACCTCTTCGACTGCTGCAGAACACAAGTACTGGTTTCCTCTCCCAGAAATCATTCAATACAGAGAACACCTTTTCATTAAGCCTCTTCTCAAACAGAAAATCATTCTTAGCTGCGGCAAAGCCCTTGACTACTGACTGTATGCTGACTGGTCTTACTTCCTCTCCGAATATCTGAAACCAAGTAGATCATATAAGAAATCTAAAATAGGACAACATTTTAAAAAGTGATATGAAAGTCCAAAGCTAACCGAGACATCTCCAGCAACATTAAGTCCTGTTGACAGTTCATGTCACAATTCAGTAGAGGTAAGATATCAGTGAGTTGGCACTACCGTTGTTAAGTGTTTCAGAGGAGAATAGATTGCTCATGGACAACAAAAACTTTTCGAGTGTCAGGCTGCAAATTTTCATGGCTTTCAGCCATATTGCATTTAATTGACTTACCAATTGCAGCACTTGGTTGTGCACTTTGTCACAAACACACCTTACACCCTTGCTCCGGTGCCCCAATCCAAGTAGCAATATCTCTCACATTGGGAACACTAGCTGAAGCTGCCACAACTCGCAGCTGGTGGAGATTAGTGGTTTTCATCTGTTCCATTGACCCTGAAGTACATTGGCAGTTTTTTTGGCTTTATATTGAACTTTTCTGGTTATTTGGTTACTCTCACAACAAGAGAATTTGCAACCATGAAGTGGGACAATCTGTTCTGTACTTAATCCAGAGGCAACATCTCTCACCTAATGCTTCTAGCCTGCAGACTACCCCGGCTTCAAGTGTGGGGCCGCGATCCTCCCCAACCAGGTGTACTTCATCAATAAGAAGAAGAGCAATATCTGAAACGAATGACATGCTCCCACTGTCAAAGCAGCGCCTACTCACGGCATCGAGCTTCTCTCTGCAATTGCATTCACCTAAGTGGTAGGATCCACATGATATATTCTCAGAAGGCAGCACTTACGGCGTGGTAGCAATTATGTCTGCATCTTGAATGTCTGCCATCTCAGCAACATCACCAGTGCACTCCACAATGTTAAGCTGAAGATGGTTCAAACGCTTGTCCCAGTCTTGGACACGTTCTTGAATCAATGCTTTGGATGGTGCCACATAGACAGTTTTAAGCCGCCCGTTCACACAGTTCCACTCACCTACTTGTGCTCCATGCATCAGTGCTCACCAAAATCAAAGAAAGAAATCCCAGTTTCCAATATCTCAATGCTTACCTTTTTCATCAATGAAACGACTCAGGAGTCTCAGCAGACACAGCTCCAACACAATTGTCTTCCCTGATCCAGTTGGGGCACTTATTACCTGTAGCTATTCTGTAATTTGCACTCTTTCGTACAACTGAAATACTCACGTTGACTTCACTGGAATGATGAATAAAGAATGCCCCAAGAAGGATCGCCAGGATCGTCAGGATGAAAAGTGTTGATCTCTCCCGTACAACGACGATGCTGGACTTCCCGATCTGCTAGATACTTAACATGCGAATCCGATAGATTCTGTATTCACGTTGTGCTAGAATATTTTGTTTTGGGGTCTTCTTTTTTCTTGTTTCAGTGATTTGAAACTTGTTGGAAACTTGTCATACTGACTTC
This sequence comes from Smithsoniella earleae, assembly GCA_032356285.1. Classification (NCBI taxonomy): domain Eukaryota; kingdom Viridiplantae; phylum Chlorophyta; class Ulvophyceae; genus Smithsoniella; species Smithsoniella earleae. Next base: position 1,123 of record JAULKQ010023527.1, on the reverse strand, counting down.
GTGAAGTGCATCACATCGTGTGCACTCATTCCTTGGGCTAACCAACAGGTGTCTTTATTTACTTCTCTACCGGAGAAATGCGCACCACATTTGTGTCAGAGTTGAAACAAACATCGTAGCACTCAGCCTGGACTGTGTTAAAAAACTTGAAATTGAATGCTGACCGAAATGGCGACGGAAGCTCGTCTACACGACGAACAGCGCTCATGATAGCTTTACTTGCAGCAGCACAGGTGTTGTAGTTTAAAAGCAGCCGGGCTTGGGGTCCCAATGCACGAGCGGCTCACTGTTTCAATTTCAACTATTTATCAGTCTACCCCGGGGTACTTGAATCGTCACTTGGGAGATTCACACGAGACCGGTCTAGTGATTCTCTAATGAATACAAAGGCTAGTGTACTGGTTGCAGGTGCTCGCCATTTTTGGAATACAGTATCTTTGGTAACTGCCTTGTGCAAATATTGCGGTTCCTGGAATTTGTAGTGAGTTCCAGTAACTTGGAAGATCTCCATTTTCATATATTTAAGCACTGTTGACATCGTTACCATTGGTTATGGTGTACACGTCCGTCCAACTCAACCCGATTTCCGAACTCTCGAGATAACGCAAGCATTCTTTAGGACCGCGGCTTTAAGAAACGACCGGAAGATAATTCCATTCAACCATATTCGTTTTACATCGATGGTGACGCGGAAGCGATCAATCATGGCAAATAATAATTGGAGCTTTTGAAGCAGGTATACACATTGCACTGATCCAGAGGTAACATAAGTTACTGCTCTGGTTGCGAAAGACCTTCTACTGGAGCTAACCCGACCATATTCCCGATTCACACGGGGATCTGAATATCTGAGCTACGATGTTGCGCATTAACAGGAAGTCAGTGATGACTGAGATACTTCTTCGTTCATATGCGAACTAGTTATAAGTCATTCAAATCTATTAGCTTGGACTAAATCTGACATTAATGCTTTATTCATGCCACGAGCTTTCACGCTAACGATATTATCGAGCATCCTGTCTAAAACCGAGTTGCACTCGTCAGATATATATGTGCGTACTTCAACTCGAGTCAAGCTGCGGTCCCTAGAACCATTGACATAAGCAGCCAGCACGCTTGCAAG
>JAULKQ010023416.1:0-33561 GCA_032356285.1 Smithsoniella earleae | reverse complement strand
TTGATGATGGCTACGCAAGCCAAATTGTCGCATAGTCTTGCGCGGTAGTTCAGCATTTGACATTGTAAGCCCAAAATTCGGACTATATGGACTTTGATGCCCTTGAAATGATTGTAAATGCTTCACGATTGCTGATGTCTTAGCTCGGTATATAGTGCACATGGAAGGACTGAAGCTCATGTTATATCTCAGCAAGTGCTCACTTTGACGACCAAGTCATTGTAATTTCAATTTCCATACATCTTGGTGTTCTATAAACCGCACCAAACAACCTCGGGTTCAATATTTGCGGTAGCTGAACTAATCGTCGAACTGCGTGCGACACTATGAATCTGGTCCATTGGTTACTCTGGTCGTGAAGTGACAAAAGTGGCTGGATTAACCAGTGGCGACTGTATTCACTATTCACTATTCGTACGGTACTATTGGTACTATTAGGTACCGGTCTCCCCCCCCGACATAGACAGGCGGCCCTCGTCCATCTCTGATGCAATCCTGTATGTCGTAAGCACCTATTATGTACTGCTTTTTCCCTTTCCACGTCACAGCCTCCGTGTACACAAGTGAAGGATTGCGGCATACCCAGGCCCACACCTGTGTCCCCCGCATCAGTACAGGCTTTTTGAAATGGTCAATAGAAAAAGAGGAATAGAAGATGCTCACTGGCATCCCGCACGGGCCACAATGGTCTCACCCCAGCGCTGCAGAAACAGAAGGCACCTCAGGAGCTGCCAGCAATCTGTCACCTGGGATTGATGGCCTATGAATAACCCAATACTACAAGTGTTGTAAATGTCCCACCCCCGGTAACCACTGCAGATGCTCAGATCTGCTCGATGCCTCCTGGTATTGTTCATGACCTACCTTGGAACTGTACGCTTAGACTTATTCAAAGAGGTGTCGGATTACACTGTGGTGACCACACACAATGCTTTATACAACAAGAACTCTTGTATGTTAACAAGAACATTGGGAAGAGTAGATGAGGGGAATGTTAGTTGAAGAAAAAAGGGGGAGTAACAGACAACGTCAGCAAAAAGATGCCTACTTGAACTGCTTCAGTGATGGAACCAGCAGTGAATCAGCGGTTCAAAGCAAGTGTGTCCACATGGCTGCGAAAATACTAGCTAAAAGGGAAGACTACTGTGACAACCAAACTTGTCTCTGGTTAGTCACACCACACGGTGCCCCATGGCTCGTGTTTACAAATAGCAACAATGCTGCATGAATGGAGAGGCTTCTTTGCTGCAAATTGAGGACAACGATACAAACAGCCAAAGATCAGCAGTCTGATCCCGACTAGCGCTCCAATCAATCATCGCCGACTCAAATATGAATGCAGATGCGTATGATCTGCCCTCAATATCTAGTATGCTGGCCTTATCATGGGGTAATTACGCCTTGCCCATGATACACTTACAGCCAAGCTTGTATTGGGTTAGTTACGGGTTGAGAAAGCCTGCAGTGCCCATTCGTGCAGGTATTCAGAGCTTACTGTGGGATGGTTCCATCTTATCAGATTCAGTTATCTTGGCTCATTCATCGGGCAGTAGTACACTGCAACACGTGGCGTCGGTATATCATAGGATAGTCCGCATGTTCCATTCTATTTCTCGAATGCCATATATGACTTATCCTGGGCTGTATTGGCTATGTGTGACCCGTACTGCCTCAGGAATTCTGGCCGGTGCGCCGGTGTATACCATCAACATTTGTTCCATTTCTAACTCTTTACTCTTACAAATGGAGACGCTTGGGTGAAGCAGTAGTTTATGTATTATTGACTTGTTGCTTTCGTTGCTAAATTACAACTTCGAAGACTGTACAGGTTACAGCACCATGTTCTCCAGATTTACCCCTCCAATCTGCGGCTAAATCATGCTAGCTGCGGGTGTCATGTGAAAACACAAGCATTTGGCTGTTAAAAGACTGTGTGATTTCTAAACTGAAGAAATAATAATGTTGCACTTCCGGGAGTGCTCGTTTCGATGTTGCGCAGCAGATATCTACAACAAGTGCATCACGTGAACGACAATTACAGAAAACTGGTGGCTGGAATATCGCGAAGCTGATGTATTCCGGGGATCTCTCCAGAAAGATTTGAGATGCCACTTTGGTGTACCGAGCAATCGATGATCGTAGTCATGGTTCCGGAACACTTCAAGCTGGTTAGAATAGTGCCAGCTGCTCAAGTGCTGCAATATCTAGACTAGCAATATACTATCATAGTCGTATTTATTGATGATAACAACAATGCTAGCTACTTAAGTCAAGAGGGTAAGCACCTGTAGGCACCTTTTAGGCATGCGTCGACCATGTCCACGGATGCTTCCTTGTTGCTGACGACTTCCCAAAACTGACGGAAATCTTTTGCGAAAGTTTGCAGTACTTCTTCTGCCTACACAGCATGACGCTCAGACTTTGGCAGTTTACCTTGCACTACGGAACTGGGGATGGTACAGAAGGCTCTCATTTAAATGCTCTATATGGTGGAAAACTAACGATTTAAAAACTGATTTAGAGGAGTCGATCCGTGATTGATGTAACATGAATATTTGTCTTAAGATAACGTACAAACAAATCCTCGATTTCGAGCCTTTATGCTGTTAACTTCGTTCACCTGTGAAGACATTCCGATGTCTACCAAGCGCGCTCATGGGCCATGCAACACTGCTGTGGTACACCTTGCAGGTGTACTAACCATTATTTCAGCGCTATGAGTTATCATTGGTGATGTTGTCTCATGCTAGAAGCTAGTCACTCTACGATCTGAAGAAGGCTCAAGCAACAGTGAAGAGCACTATCAAGTCAAGAGGTGATTTGAAACACCTAGTGCACAGGCAAGAAAAGTGTAGTGTATTTTACCTGCTTTTGGGCTGCTAATACTTCTTTTTGGGGTGAGAAGTAACAGTTTGTGGTGACCACCCGGTCTATTTCCTCCGGCGGTAGCCCCATGTTGCCCCTTGGGCTGGTTACCATATCCTACCCCCCAGATCCTGTAATCGAACAGCACATTAAAAACATTGAATCGCGTAGTTACAGTAGCAAAGTTTGGCCTCGTGTACTAAGCTGTAGCTCCTACTGAGCAGGTGTTCATGGGAGCCTGGCACACTACAGTCATTTGTCTACAACCAACAACATTTATCTCTGCACACCTGCTTCAAAGAGAATTTGAGTTATATGGTTGTGTACAAATTCAAGTTGAACGTTAGTGCAACATCCAAGTCTCTTCCCAAGTGTTGCCTTGATCCACGACACAAGCAATGCGCAAACACAAGACAGCTGTATGGGTTTCCCTCCCTTCTTTCCATGAACGTGATCGAAGTGTTTGCGGTGTCAAGACCCTTCAATTGTTTGATGCTTCTCTTGGATTTTCCCCGTTGCGGTCGTAATCTCCATGCGAATACACCTGTAGACACTGGCTATTCTGAGCTCGCGTCTTTAAGAGAGACAGCTGTTGAACCATTCGCTGATGAACTGTCAATTCGTTGTTGTGTTAATCCCCAAATAGGCTTCAAAGAATTCAGCCCGGTAACAGAAGCTTGTCACTTTAAAGTGTGTCAGTGGTGGTGGCGGTGACTTATTCTGGTGTACTTACCTCTGGAGTTTTTACAGCGCTTTATGTCCGCAAGCTTCGGGGCTTCAAATAACAGATTTTGCCGCATAAGCAGAAAAGATTTTCTCAGCTATTTTCGGGGGTCATGCGCTTCCATTAATTTGGAGATACGCTTCTGTCTACAGCGCTGAGTATCTGGTTCCAGGGCATTACTCATCGCTCACCGGCATGCTGGGACCAGCTGGTGGAGTGAAAAAGAAGAAGAAATTGTCATCCGGGGCTGGAGCGGGAGGTGTTCCTTTTCTCTGTTTATATTGTCCTTGAAACCGGCCTGACATACTTAGCCGCATTTTGTTCACACTGACTGCATACAGGTATTGAATTTCATAAGAGCAAGGGACAGCATATTCTTAAGAATCCAAATGTTGTCAAGGCTATAGTTGATAAAGCGGGCGTTAAGAGCACCGATGTGGTTCTTGAAATTGGCCCGGGTACAGGCAACCTGACGAACTTGCTACTTCAACAGGCGAAGAAGGTTATTGCGATTGAAATAGATCCTCGTATGGTACGCTTTGTTGTTGTTTTTTTCTGTTGTTACGACCGGTCACGCTCACACACCTGCATTGAGCTCAACGTTGGACACAAAGTTGGTGACAATATTGTTGTGTCTGCCACGCTGCATGATGTAATGAACTTTCCATGTGTCTCGAAATTCTGAAGTATCCTAGTGTGCCTGTGAGCTGTGACGAAACAGTACAAATGCAGGTTTTGGAGCTTACTCGTCGCTTCCATGGCACACCTTACGAGAAACAGTTAGAAATCATAAAAGGAGACTTTATGAAAACTGAGCTGCCATATTTTGACATATGTGTTGCGAATATTCCGTACAACATCTCGTCCCCTTTAACCTTCAAGCTGCTTTCGCATCACTCATCGTTCCGAGCGGCGGTGATTATGTATCAACACGAATTTGCAATGAGAATGGTAGCAAGAGCTGGGCAACCACTTTACGGCCGTTTGGGTGTCAACTGCCAACTGCTAGCCCGCGTTTCGCACTTGCTCAAGGTGGGTAAAAACAATTTCAGGTGTGCATTATTCAAACAACTTCTATCTTGTTATTCTCCGCAGCACGCCCTGTTTGAATTTACAGCGATTAGTTTGTTTCCAGAGGTGCAAGCTTGCAAACAAAATACCCTGCGCATACAGTGGTAGTAAAAGAATTTGTATCGAGTTATCTCCATGGGCACTCATATGTACGAAGCTGCTCCAATTGTAAAGTCGAGAATTTTGCCAATGTTTTTTGCAGATGCACGACCAGGAATGGTGGCACATCATGTCACTGGCAAAAAATATAAGCAGCGAATAATATTCTGAAAAGAAACAGGTGATAACTTTTTGAGAAGTGGAGGCATCTTCTTTGTGGTTTTTCAAATTGGCAGTTTATGTACAGGCCTCCCCCAAAGGTGGACTCAAGTGTTGTACGCATCGAACCATTTAGACCACCTCCAGATGTCAACTTTGTTGAATGGGATGGACTCATCCGATTGTGCTTCTCACGGAAAAACAAGACCCTTGCAGCAATATTTCGCCAGCCCTCCACATTGGCTCTTCTCCATAGTAATTACCTTCTCACTCAGGTGAGCCCTGCGTATCACACTGTCAACTGCTGCCTGCAAGATGCAGCTAACCAGACGTATTGAGCCAACTGAATTCCCAAGGTCTGTGATGTTCGGGTGTATTCCATGGCTTGCAATTTCTTCTGCAAGAAACTTTGAACTCCGATCCGTCTGCACCTCGTTGGTCAAAGAATCCTCACTGTATGCAGGCTGTCTCAAATGCAACACAATCTCGACCAAAAACTCCTGCAAACCCTGGAGCTCTCTGCATGCTAGATGATGACGAAGCTATGGATGATAGCAACGATGGATCAGCCAATGAATCCGATGGAGAAATAGACGGCATGGAAACAGATGAACAACCACTCATGAAGGTTGTTAAATGATTTCGAAATTCTGCGTCTGAAACTCATGACTTACTCTCGTGTGATGTCACAACATTGGTTACGTGCAGGCGTCAAGAAAGAGAGGAAGGACGCGCGCGCCCACTGAGTTTAAAGAGAAGGTTCTCAACGTGCTAGAATCCGCAGGGTTTGCCGAGTCAAGGTCAGCAAAACTTTCACAGGAGGAGTTTCTAGCCCTGCTGGCAGCGTTTAACGCTGCCGGAATCCATTTCGCATAACTGCATTTGACAGTAACGTGGTTATTCGCACTCTCGACATGCAGCCCCAACCAATTTTCGAGCCCGAGACAGTGTAGTGTCGTTTTCCAACAATGGCCGATGGTTCATTTTTGTAACGCAATGAATAACAAACCAACTGTAACCTGGAAGGAGAGCATGGCCTTCCCCTTCTCTCTTTTAGCTTCGCCCAGCATCTAATGAAAAGGAAGTCGCGTGTGAGTACTGCCTGCTTCCGCAAGAGGTGAAGGAACACCGCGCTAACATCTCATTTTACATGCTGCGCGAGTCAATATCCTCGAGCACGACTGTGTTCCGGGCTACATTCAATCCCGAGCGGGATATGAAAAAAAACATATGATTTATTCAAATCAGTGACGACAAGAAACAGGCGATATCAAGCGTTATACGAGACTTTCTAACGCAAGCTTGGCTAACTTCACCACAGAAGTTTCCTGCATCATGTAAACCAGAGCGGAACTGCTTCGTGCAAGCCCGTCATCTTCGATCTTCGACGTGATGTGACCCTGCTGAATCAGCTTCTGAATAGCCTTTTCTTTAGCCTGCTCCATCAACTCTGCGAGCTCTGTTTTGTCTGCACCCGAGGCACAGCGATGACCGGCAATCTCCGAAAGCAAGCCGCTGCACACAATTATAGCCGAAAAGTGCACACCTATCTGCTTATTGAATTCTGCCATGGAAGCTAATGAGCGACCACCTCCTGACTGGGTGAGCCCTGCAGGAAGACTATCTCCATCACCAGCCTCTTGCTTCAACTGAACCAGAGCTCTTGAAACGACCTCAGACGTGGCATGAGCAGTTGCACTGCTATCATCTCCAGCACCATGATTAACATCAATCCAAGCCCAGCCTTCACCCGTCTCTTCAGCAGGATGGTGCAGGCCTAGCATTGCCCAAGTCATGTATGCTATGCTGAGCCATCTACATCAGCGCCATTCTAGGGTTCTCTGGAATCTTGAAGACAAAAAAAAAGGAAAAAAAGGAAAAAAAGCAAACAATGCCTACATGAGTTCAGGACAAGGTGGCTACAATGAATGCTGAAATTACTAGAACTCAAAAAGTCAACCCACTTCCCATGCACCCTCTTTCACCAGATCCAACCCTGATTGCTTCATCCTGGCAACCAATACACAAGCAATACCAACACTCTACACGCAGCATTGCAGTATTGGCTAGATATGAAGTACTGACCTTGTTCCATAAGCACATTCCACATTTGCTCCCTGAGATTCTCCATTTGTTTCTTCTCTGTGCTACGTTCGTTGAGAGGACTCACAAATCAGTACATGATGTCAAGGACAAATTGAATTGGACAGTCTATTAGATCTGAGCAATATCAAATGGTGTACAACTCAGCATTCAATATTCGTCTGCTATGCATGCAACCAACTCTAAGTACTCTACTACATGACGCAATATCCTTGTGCTAAGTCCTGTGAGTTTGACACGCAGTTCTGAAAACGAAAGACCCAGGTGTGATACTATGCTGCATACTCAAGCGCAAGAGCAGGAGTGCACAACGAACTAATTGACCTCATTGTGTTGCTGGGCAACTTTGTCATGTATAATAGTGTTTGTGGTGGTTTCTAGGGTAGATGTGCTCAAGACTACATAGCTGGTTGCACAGGGGACGCTTCTACTGTCTGCTTTGTATCATGGTTACCTCTAAACTCTACATGAGCAGCTTGCTTTCCTTTACAAGCCTGCCTCTTAGCCTCTGCTTTTTTGGATTACTCTTCTTTCTTGACTCTATCCCACCTCATACTGGGAACAGTGTTCCACAACAATCCTACTACAGCTCTAAGAGATGGTAGTTGCTTTGCTTTACATCAGCATGTGCTAGATCTATACATTAACACACCATCTCCTCACACACAATACCCAACTCACAGCTTGCAACTTTTCAGCTCCGCTACGCAGCATCTCTACACCACAGACATCCTAAACTCTATACAGAGACGGTCTTCTGCTATTCTGGGTCCAACATGTTCACCTCACTAGGCTTATGTGCAGCTTCATTCAAAGTGCATGCACAAGCACTACTGCCGTGATTTTACTTGACACAGGTACAGGAGCCTCATAATTTCATGCGCTACTCACACCAAGTAGTGAGCCCCTGTAACTAACATGCCAGCACCAGCAATGGCATGATGAAAATCTCTTCGCAAAGTCTCGTATCTCAAACCGAACAACTACCTTACACTTCTACTGACACGGATTCTATAAACTGAGAACACCTCTGTACCTGCAGCCACCTGCCAGTGGACAGGGACATGCAAGATACCGATAATTTTTTAAATACATGTACAGCAATTCTTGTGACAAACATGATAGATATTTCTTTAACAAGTTGCACAATAAATTGTCTGTATCATTCTATATCATAACTGTCCTTGTGACCCCTCACATAATTTTGCCTCGTATTCGATACATGTGTACTGCAGTGCTGATTGTTGTCTACTGACAACATAACTTGAGCAACTTGACAAAGAACTACAGGTTGACACCAGTACTGCTGTGAACAGACATTGTGTGAGTCAGCCTTATCAAGTCCTCGGATCTGACACTGAATAATTTATCACACATTTGACCCACCTGATTTGCCACATTCAGAGCGAATTGAATCGCATGCTATCAATTCGATACATGTGTACTGCTTGAACACGACTACTAATGTCAATGGCTTCCCTGTGAGATCGTGTTCTGGTGGAACTGCTGAATCAGTCGTGTTACATGCTCTGCTCTTTGTTTTCTTGCTCCACATTAGTCAAGGTTTTATCACTTCGAGCCAAATCAAGCAGCCACGCATTTTTGGAGAGGTCCATAACATTTCTGACTACCAGGGTCATATTAAATGCATCACTGAAAGTTGAAAAAATTGCGAGCTGCATGCGGACTCAAATGGCCAGGAAAAAGTCTGGAGCGAAAATATTTCTTTGAATCACATAATGTTGTGCTTAAGAACAGTTGACCAGTAAAGAATGCTAGGGAGACTGAAACAGAAGCAGCGAGTGTTTGTCCACGCCAAACTACAGCATGACTACATCTCGTGAAGTTCGTTTATCGTGAACTAACTGGTCACATAGTACATCTCAGCGTGTCAGTTAATCTCACTAAGGAGTTGGACAGAGAGGAGGCATGTTTCTAACTTTGTCAGCATCCTGCCCATTAGCAGGCATTCACACGGTGATATAACACCCAGCTTTGCCAACAATCTATTTCACACACACCAGGCCTGACTGGTCGCTACTGAGAATAGGATCCTGGAAACACCAGTACGTCTTGTTGAGATTCTGCAACTATTCGGAGAGCGTACATGCGCAGGTTGTTCAAGGCAAATTAACGACAACTCCATTGTCTGCTGACAAGGCAAAGCCCAGAGCATTACATCTGATAGGCTTACATACAGCTTGATTTCCATGCAGAAGCACATAATTCTATGCAGAAAATTTCCATAGAATCTATTTAACCTGAAGGCACCCTTATGAAGTACAAGGGGGCTCACTGTCTCTAACCCAACATCTATGTTAATCTATTTCCAGGCTAATGGTGCTCATAGCGTTGTCGAAGCTAGTACGTGGACACAGGGGACTTACCACAAAGATTTTGACTTGTAGCTGACCCTGATGCAGTGCAAGGACACAGGAGCTGCTTAGATGAGTGGACTGCAGTGACCTGTGGCTCACCTGGTCATAAATACATCAACTAGTGTGTGGGAAAAGATGCCAGAATTGTTAAGCTGTAAGGGCTTGCAGTAGATGCTGTAACAAAATAGCAGAGGTTACCGCAGTAAATCCCAGGTAGTAGTGAACTGCCAGTCCCCTTCTATCCTCTGGCACTAACGCACACCTGGCCCAAGGGCCTAGCAGCAAGGCCCACAAGAACTACTCATGCAGATTAGCATCTATGGGTGAAGTGACTAATCATTGCCAGAACAAATAATGATTGCACCAAGCGCATTGATTGACAAAGCAACAATAGTACCTGGATTGGCGAATGCTTCACTTCAAGGAAAGAAAACTAGCTTGAAACTAAACTGAGTGGACATCAACGTGCTGGCTAACCCAATACATTTGAGTCTAGTCTAGTCTACTTCATGTTAAGACTTGATTACTGAGATATGTGGAGCAGGACAATAGGGCCAGTCCCTGAGCTTTGGATTCAGGTTTGAGTCAGCGCCTATTTATAGACGGCCAGGGGGATACATGGGATCAGATTATTGACCTGTGGCTATTTGGGCTTCACTTCAGTGAACTCATGTATTTCATGCACTCTTCATTCTCTCATGCACAGAACTAAGTCATATCTTATAACGCAAAGCCAGCAGACAGCTCGAAGCTCAGCCTACTTCAAACGCGTGCTATCCAAAACCACATGAACAGCAAGGATTTGGCCCAGATAATGCTCCACAGCTCAATGTACAATAGAAACAGGTGGAGGGCATGTATGCGTACCTAGCAAAAGCTTGTGCATTGATCTCTTCTGGATTAATGCTTGCGGTAGAGACATTGAAGATTTTCCCCACCTGTGAGAACTCCTCAGGCTGAAGATGGTCAAAAAGGCTCTGCGCCGTCGCTCCAGATAAATATGCTAGCAACGCGGTATCAATGAACAACTGCCAGCTTATGCTCCATCCAAGCGTTGCGCCCATGAAACACAGCAACAAAGTCACAGCCAGCCAACTCAACTGTACAACATTCTTAATTTAAACTACCATTTGCGCTATTAGACTTTGCTGGGTAAGAAACAAAGCCCGTCGTTTCAACTAATGAACAAAGTGTTGCACTGGATAGATAACTTAACACAAAGCAGAAAATCGTCTGAACACTGCTTGGATACACGACAGGACAACTCTGAGCTAAGCGGCGCACTTGCTCATCTGATAATTTTCCGGATTGCAGCATTTGGCTATGAGAGAACTTGGTCGCACGTGCAGGGTCGAGGTGTGATGCAAATCCGGTCAGACGCCCAAAGGAGGTTTGAGAGCTGCACGCATAGCATGTACGTAAAAGCCTAATTAATTTTTTTTGTATTTTAAGATTGTGGTGCATAAAGTGTGTAGTGTACGCGATTGTGGTGGAAAACAGATGTGTGTAATAGCGTCCATTGCCTCGTGTTTAGGTAACGACAAATGTTTTGTAGATTCAGGCATATAACTGGGGGTGAAAAGACGTTCTTTACCGGCAATGCTGCTGCGGACGAAGTTGAGAGTCCGAAAGACTCACGTAGCTTGAGTACAAGTACAGATCTCGGAGGCGCTAGTCCCTGTTGCTGTAGGCTTTCAATTGTAAGAAGGACAATACTGGTGAGATTCTGCATATAAAGCATCTGTGGGCTAGCTGTTTGGCCAGGCATTTTTGATGCTGAATCAGGGCTACTAGAACTGCGCATTTTTGCCATTGCGCGCTCCTGAGTAGCGCGCATACCATCTAGAGTAGCGCCGTTTGTGTACTGCTGAAGTGTTTGTCTTGCATATTGCTGTAGACCTTCAAGCTGTCTTTGTAGCTGAGGCGTGGGTGAAGCCTGGTCTTCTGTGTCTTTCTGGCGAATCCCAGGATACAGAGGACACTGTACAACCTGCAGAGTGTTTATATTTGAAAGCTAGGAAATTCAATCTAATTCTGTCTAACGCTGTAAAGTTTGACAAGAACATGCGCGCTACACGGCTTCAACCGACACGCACCTGACAAGTAATCATTATCAAACATACAAATGAAAGAAGCATCTCACTGTCTATATCCTTCATTTGGGAAGATTCTCGCCGTTGCAATGTGAGCAAGGAAACCTCCATTTGTACATCTTGGACAGACCAGCCGGAACGGTGTAAGTTCGTCACGGTTTCCACCAGTGCGCCACCAGCTAGCGCACTCATGTTCTGGAAAGCAAACCATGGAACCAATATTGACTCTACAGCCGTCAATTGCTGCTTTTCTGCACGCAAAGCCTGCAAGATTGGGTTATCGTTGTAAGGCTCGGGGATGCAGTTGGACACGAGCACGCGGCACTATTAGACATGAACGATACAATCCGAACTGAAATAAATGCATATCAAGATGAATATAAGTTTTATGCTATTTCACCTGTGGCTGATGGCGCCGCAACATCTTTACCCTCCAGCCAGGCTGCCTCTTCTCAGTGGTCAAGTAAGACATGCTCTGTGTCGTCTTTTTCGCTCCATGACAAAGGCTTCTGAAAAACATTTCAAAACTTGTTCTATTTGTAATTAAGATTTGGGAGAACAGGAAGATAGTGTTCTTGAGTGACTGTCCCCACTGTCGCTGACTCACGAGCAGGGGAAAGCAATGAAAGAAGTTTGTAGTTGTGTCTCAAGCAAGGCTACAACTTTCCCTTCATGAAGCTGACAGGAATTAACATTGTATATCGAACAAAGAGTAGCAGCCAAACTGACTCAAAGCCCTCGAAGGGCTTGCAGAGGCCAAACCGCTTCCCGAATATATACAGTGTATACCAATGGATAATACTGGTGCATTTCTTAGATGTTTCTTGATATTTCTGCAGAAATACTCATAGCGTGGAGCCATGTACGTTCTGATTACTCTCAATGGCAGGATTCCAGTTTCGACACAGCCATCTTGGCCTCCCACCCGTGGTCACCGTACTCCCGGAGACTCAACCCCCAAGTTGTACTGCCGCTGTAACTTCTCGTCAACGCATCCGTGGGGAAACAAACATACTGAAGGACTCAGTTAGTTTGTACCGTATCTGTACGTATGATGTCTTCCATTTGTGAACAGATAGTATCTGACTCGAGCCATCGTGTACGCGTATTACAATCAGTAAAGCAACATGTACACGATACGAAGTTGCTTTCGCCATTCAGTCAACTCGAACAGTGACAAGGAGTTCCAATTAACAGCGCTCTCTCCGAAGCTCGTCGAATAGCCCTCTAACTTTCTAGCACATTACTAGCTAATTGGTCATGAGCTCTAAGAGCTCGAGGTGAAAACCGATGCCCACTTCTCGTTGTTTATCGCTTGCTGGACACAACGAACCATAGAGCTTTAAAGTTTTGTAAACCTATGCCTAGACTATATAGTTAAACAGCAGCTAAGCAGAGCCGCTGATACTAGCTCCGGCAAGGGGATGTTAGAGAATGAAAGAAATAGTTTCTCCGGAAATCTTTGCACGTTAGTCACACTTCCACATTCCCTGTCTTCACAGTATGACAGTGTAGTGATGTCGACTGGAAAGAACTTTTCACTAGCAAAACTGTCACTGTTTGAGCCAGCTTGGACCGCGCTGCTTCTATCCTGGGGCGTTTGTGATACGGAACGAAACGTTATAAGTTGAATCTTTTACTTGAATGCGCGGCTTTGAAGTGAGCGCAGAATTGTAACATGCTATTGTTTCTGAAATGCTTGTTTCCTGAATGTCGAATCACCAATATTGTTGTTGTAATTGTCGGGGGCAACCAGTACATAGCGTTAAGTATTTGCCCGTCTATGGCGGGTGGCGGGGGAGGCATGTATGCATATCCAGTTTAAATGTACAATATTGACACAATATGTACATAGCTCTGCAGAAAATCCCCATCGGCCCGGGCCGCACACACGCTAGCTCAGCGGCTCATACTCTTGCCTCATATCATGATTATCTGTATGACTCACGCCCAGCAAAGATTAAGACTTCAGAGGTTCAACAGCTTGTAGTGTCCATGACAACTATACAACCTGCGCGTGATCCAGAGGTGACAAAGAACTTCAAATAACATGTAAATCAGTGAGACCGTGTGAGTAGTTATCTGCTGCTTCGTGGACATAATTTTGTTCCAAGACACTTGACCCAATCCCTGAGTCAATCCAGATTAAGTTGTAACTTTACCTTACATTGTTGATAGTATTGTGTTCGAGATTTACTTATGTTGTATGTTTTCTTGGGACCCCGTACTCAAGAAGACGTCACCTTGGCATAGAAATGCTGGTGCCCAATAGATATCAGGACGCAAGATGTATTTGAAGTTATCAAGCAGTATGTAAATGAGAATTGCTAAACAGCAATTTTAAAGTCTAGATGGAACAGCTTAGCTACAGGAAGGGAGTCAGGATGTGTTGATGTTAACTTGCTTCTCTTGAGACGCATTACACTTTAAAGCCCTTGTTTAGGTTAAGTTGGTTTTTGAGATTCAGTGATGCTCAGTCACTCTAGACCCACCAGTGCTCTGCGACTCTGATATCAACAAGCTAAACACATATATACTTTTAATAACAAATGCAACATCTCAAAGAATTTCTCGTGAATCATACATACCTTGGCGTGGCATGGACGAGGATTTTAGCTCTTAAATCTGACAGAATAACTATTTCAAGGGATTCCTTAATATGTCAAACACTATCAACACATTAATACAGCACCTCTTAATAAGGCATGTGAATATAATTCTTAGGGACCCTCAAAAGTTTGAGAAGTTGTTTGCTTTCAGCAAAGATGCTGGTTAATGAGGTGATGAGACAGGCACTGTATAGGATCCCTTACTCGTCAACTGAGGGCTGGTCACACAAGAAAGACAGCCGCAGTTAAAAGAGGTGTTGGAGGTGCATTTCATGTGTCAAACCTTTAATTTTCATCCAGCATGGCTGCACCTTCTTGAAGAGTTACCGATTAATTGTTTCTTCAAGAATTCCGTACTATTGACTACAGATGGCAGTTAAAATTTTCAAACTTTTTTAAGGGTAGAACAAACAGCGCTTTTCGATTTCTAACACTTGGGTTAGATTCATTGCTCGCTGGCGAAGCAATTCAGCGCGCGAGAGCAAAGTGATCTCATCAAGCTTGATGCTATGTTTAAGCTCTTGCAACGCTTTTAGGTTTCGTATGACACAAAAAAAATTCTAGTTTGTCTTGCTCTTAATGTCTTGGAATACGCATTGGTGCATGCCGACTGCGAGGTTTGATACACGTTGCGGGATGTGAGCTTGAAGCACTCAAGTTCCTGTGTGCACCTGGTTCAAAATTGTTCGTGAACGAGGGTTCAACCAGCAGTGCCGATGTTCATCCAAGATAGACAAGGGACCATCAGAGTACATCGCCCGGAAGGTTCGGTGTTGCTCTGGCGACATCGGCCTTAACATCCTCAGCTTGAATGGGTACAACTTAGCAATTGGTATAATGAAAACAAGACAGATGCACTATAGCGAAGCATATAATTGTGCTGCGTTTAGAAATAAAACGCGAAAGAGCGGAAAAGGAACGCAAGCCAGAAGATTTCTAATCCCATTTACGATGTCACTGTTCTCGAATCCAAAATTCACATGAACCTGCTCGTTTTCCTCGGTCTGGCGCATGAACGATGGTGCACCACGCGCCTGCCATAAAAACGGAGAATGTGCATCCGTGAAGAAAGGCGCCGCGGAGTCTTCTGGTGCGGGGTGCATGAACGACGAACCCAGCACTCCAAGGAAAAAAAGACACTTTAATGTGTTCAGGCGCGAAGCTCATATTCAAGTTTCACACGTGACTCATGAGGACCTGTACTCCCCACAAATGAGCGTAGTATCTAAATCGTCTTGCAGGCAAACGTTTAGATATGCCATCCGACATATCAGGACACGTTTCGAGAATATCGCATCCGCCGTGACGCGCTGTCGGACTGAATGTTCGAGATCTGTTCTTCATCTAAAGAAGCGAAGTGACGTTACGACATGCATGGGCTTGAAAATTGTACCACATGGGGATTCATTCACACGAGCGTTGAACCGCACGAGCACCGGACAAAGATTATAAGTACACATAATCGTTCCTCTGATGCAAGGCGACTATTTTATCTTTTCTGCGCGCCCACTGAAAGCCTCTACCCCAGAAGTCAACATCTCGAAGAGTTGAAGCAAGCTATCGAAAGTATCCACAAGGAACGATGATGCAGACATCTGTAAGAGGCAATAAGAGCTGCGCAGGTGCGCAAATATTCTTCTCTTTGTTGTGCGAAAGGACTCCTTTCGGAATGCGACTCACGTACATAATTGCTGAAGAACACTGTTGACCGAACAGCATCTTGCTGGAAACTCTCCATGTTTAACCCGCCTACCATCGAAATCACTTCATCCAGGCCTTTTGAGTACAAGCCGCCGCGCAAATGTCACGGTCAACAATAAGTGCGTGTCGCGTGTTTTGAGTATGACCGCCAACTTCAGAAGGGCGACCACAGCAAAGGCTGCGGCAACTGATCTGCCACCACAAGTAGTGCAAGCACCTGACAGTGGACGACCAGTTCGTATTGCTATCAATGGTGCGGCGCTAGCTCGGCTGAACGGTCACAGTCAAGGGCTCCCACTGGGCTGTACTGGTTTGTGTGCCGACGTTAACATCATGATCACGAATTACCATGTGGTTCCGTTCAGAAGATTGTGTAAGAATATTCTTTGAACCAGCTCATGTTGTGATGCAATCAATCCTCGTCATCGTGCTCGATGGCAGCGTGGTCCTTTTCGGGGTTGCTTGACACGACCACTACTGGAATCCAGGCGGTGTCGCGTATTCGGAACTTGTCCAGCATGTGGTATACAAATTAAGCTACACTGTATCACAAGTGACGAGATTGTAGCTATATTAGGGATCGGATGGGGTTCCGTAAAGGTTTCGCGCGTGTACATAGGAAGACACAAACCCGATGACGTGGCGCCAGTTTTCAAGCCCAGATACATGTATTGTCTAATGTGTCAGAGCTTTGGTCAAGCTATTGTGAACTTTTGACTGTGTATTCGAATTCGGAACAACCAGCCTTGATCCCTTATGGGAGGCCGCAGTGCTGGATGCTATTGCAATCTAGGAGTGCCAATCGAACAAACGACGTCTTGTTATTGCAGGATTTGGTCGCATTGGGCGCTTGGTTGCACGTGTGTGTCTAATGCGCGAGGATATGGAGATTGTTGCTGTCAATGATCCCTTCTTGGATCCGAACTACATGACCTACATGCTACAATATGACTCTGTGCATGGCCGTCTTGCTGCAGACTTTGAGCATGACGACAGTTCATTCACAGTCAATGGACAGAAAGTCCAAGTATCAAGTGAAAGGTGAAGCCACCTGCAATTACTCATCATTTGGTAAATCTCAATGTGGGAATCAAGTTACTCATGGTTCTTGTACAGGGATCCTGCCAACTGTCCTTGGGGAGATTACCAAGTGGACATTGTTGTAGAGTCATCTGGAGTTTTCTTGACAACTGAAAAGGCCATGTCACATGTGACTGCAGGGGCAAAGAAAGTTATCATCTCTGCCCCAGCTAAGGATGATACCCCCATGTTTGTGATGGGTGTCAACCATGAAAAGCTTGATTCTTCAATGACTATAGTGTCAAATGCTTCATGCACTACCAATGGACTTGCCCCCATCACCAAGGTAATCTACTGTTCCAACTACTTACTTCTATATTGTAGCAAGTGCTGTGAGCCTGGAGGTCATCAGTGGATGACTGCATAGTGCAGGTTCTTCATGATGAGTTCGGTTTTGTCAAGGGTCTTATGTCAACTGTGCACGCAACAACTGCAACCCAGAAGACTGTAGATGGCCCCTCCATGAAGGACTGGCGTGGTGGACGTGCTGCTGCTGGAAACATCATTCCATCCAGTACTGGTGCTGCAAAAGCTGTTGGACGTGTTCTACCAGAACTGAATGGCAAGCTCACTGGCATGGCGTACCGTGTTCCAACAACAGATGTTTCTGTTGTTGATCTTACATGCTGCCTGGAGAAGTCCACTGACTACAAGACTATTTGTGCTAAAATGCAAGAGTACTCAGAGGGAACTATGAAAGGCGTTCTTGGGTATGCCTCGTAGCATTGATGTTTCATATGTGTTGGGCTGACTGGCCTGTGTGATCTGACACTGTGAATCCATATCTGCTAATTTTCTGTTCATGTTGAAAAGAAGTTAATTTCTGAGATCAATTTTCAGTCAAGACCTATAAGTGATACTTTTTGGGTCTCAACGATGCTGTATGGGTTGAGGTGCTGCAGATATATCCTGTTCAATCACAATAAAGTTGATGTAAATGTTGTTCGAGTAATTTGAACTTGTGCAGGTACACAGAAGATGCTGTTGTTTCCACAGACTTCATCCATGACCCACGCTCATCGATCTTTGATGCTGGGGCTGGCATTGGGCTGGATGGCAACTTCTTCAAATTGGTGTCATGGTATGACAATGAGTGGGGGTAAGCTTTTCCCTGGGTGTTGATGTTGAGTGATGTAATTTGTGCCTTGAGTAACAATGCCAAACTTGCAGATACTCCAACCGCGTGGTAGATCTAGCAGCATGGATGGCATGCGTCGAAGCTAGAGCTTGAGACCTCACCCTGCAGATGTCCAGGTTGAACATACTGTGGTGAAGTGATAATATCTAGGATTTATGGCGACGAAGTTTCTTGTGGGTTGTGGGGGTTGCATCGCTCTGTTGTGAACAAGTGGCCCGAACGGTGATTGTGACATGTCTCCGTCACATTCGTTTGTCCACGTTGTCGCTACATTGTCGTTAGTAAGTTGAATAAACAGCATGAAAGTTACAATTTCTCAGTGTAAGTAGATAAGTCACTATATTGAGACATAATTATATTTCACTTTTCTGTCGCATGTGTACATGTAACTCAACACTTCCATGCAAAATGACGTCTCGTCAATAGGCAGGAACGGCATACTGTTACTACTTCATCTTGGAAATACGGGACCACGTTTGTTAATTGCTGTCGACAAAATTAATTTGTGAAAATTAAACATGAGGATGAGTCCATGTCGGGAGCCCTTTGTTGGAACTCTAATGTAATGACTGTGAGTGTTCCACTGGTGTTTGCGTTGGTTTGAAATTCAATTACTCCCGCCGGTTCTATTCATTACTGCGTTCTCCTCCGAACGCAAATGCCGATAGACGAAGCTTCTTTGCCATGCCAGCATTGCGAGAATACGATTGTGTTTTCAGATGTTTCTAAAGTGACAGATGCACAATGTAAGAAGCTTTTCAGCACCCTTGGTCGCGATGGAGGTAGGTTACACAAATGCTAGAGAGAGAGGTTTGCGTATTGTTTCTTGCTTGAGTCACTACTCGTCCAGGTCTTCCGCAGCATATTTTAGATAGCTACGTTGATGTGGAGCAACCACGAACTGATGATGGAGGTCGAAGGCACAAGGGCGGTTTGGCTTCCTTTTCAGAGATACTCGAGCTTGCTTCTGCTCATAACCGTGTCGACCATCCAATATGCGCCAAGTGCCTTGAAAGCATAATAGGAGAACTTAAAAAGAAGACTTCTGCGGTGGAGTCGCAAGCAAAGGCGTATGACGATGCTTTGCGCTCGCTAAGGGTGTGTTCACATCAGCTCTGTAAGCTAAGAAATGGGTGGAGGGGCGCGCAAGAGCTATGCATACACTTTAAATCGATACCTTTCCTTTTACACCTGTGCAAGCTCCTTGGAAAAATAAGTGTGCTTTTTAGTCACCTGGACCTGTGGTTGTCGTTATCGACTTGCACTGTTTGCTACTTGTACTGTTTACATTTACGACCGACAGCAACACTGTTCTTACGAATAAATTGCTTAACTTTTTGCCTGGAATATGTTCTTTGATAGGATATTTTTTTGCATGTATGCCTTTCTCGTACTTCATAGGTACGGTCCCCAGAACCTTACTTAGCTAGGTCAGATTGACGTGCAGGGATCATTTACCGGGCCGCCTCTCGATGAATCGCTTGAAGATGCTTCTATTCTCAAGCATCAAAGTTTCCGCTTAACAGCCGAACAACTAAAGAAACACCTAGAGATCGCTGAACGTGAAGCTGAAGTAGAAAAGTATCGCGTCCACCCATTCCTGGGTTCCAAGAAATCGTGCCCATTATTCTTGTGATGAAAATACTTCCTATAGTATGTCCTGGCTAGCTGTAGTGTGGACTGATATAAAAATTGGGCTCTGAGTGTTACAGGGAGCGGACTATACGCCTGGAGAAGGAGCTCAACTTAGCACAGTTAGACCTGGAGGATATCAAGAAACAAGAGCAGGCCTTAGATCATGAGGAAGCCGAGTTCTGGGGGAATTGTGATACCCTATGGTTGAATCTATATGTGAGTCTTGCACACAAAATCACTCTCTTTCTAAATCACTCATGCTTTGAAGCTTTCAAAGTGAAATTTTAGTGAGATTGCTGACAATTTTCTACGAATGGGATGCAGTTGAAGCCTGCCATCTCTTTTGTATACAAAAGGAATAAGTTCATTGATGAATACTCTATACTCACCTTGTGAAAGTTCCTTTCTTTAGAATGACTAATAGGGACTCAATTTATGTTACCTACAATCCATTAACTGGCGAAGTCATCTGAATGTTACTGAAATGACTGGCTTTATCCAGGATCATCTTGAGGAGGTGGATGCAGTGGGAGCCAGAGTCAAGGTTGCTGCGCGACAGCTTGACAGTTTACGGCAGAGTAGCGTTCTAGAGAGTTGCTTTCATATATGGTAAGGCGTCATTCAGTTTGTGTTGACATCTATTCATGAAGTGAAGGCTACTTTAACTGCAGATTGATTTCTTGTATCTGTAGAAAGATGGTAATTTGAAATGGTTTTTGTGTACGTCAAGCAATCCAGGTGTGCTCTAGGTACAAAGACCGTTTCGGGACAATCAGTGGCTTCCGACTAGGGAGATATAAGGACGAGGTGAAGTGGTCAGAGGTGAATGCTGCTTGGGGCCAAGCAATTCTGCTCCTGGACATGATGACTCGCATGTATCCCGAGTTCAAGTGGGAAGGAGGCGTTCTGAAGCCCATGGCTTCACACTCGATGGTTCACTCTTCTTTTGCTTTTTGCCCCGATAGTGGACCAATGTAAACAAGAATGGAGTACAGAATGAACTTATTTCATTGCAGATTAGTGACGGGAAGGAAGACTACAAGTTGCATGGTCCCGTTAATCGTGTGTGGAGCGGGCGTTTCGATAACGCGATGTGTTTGTACCTCCAATGTTTGGAATGTTTTGCTACGTTTGCTCGAGATAAGGATATTCGGTACGACCGTGCATCTGGCAACACATTTTGTGCTCGCTGAACGAATTTTCGTATTTGATTATGTGCAGTTTGCTTTGTAGGTTGAAGCGGCGGCCTCTGACTCTTCCCAACCCCATTGATTCGGAGAAAGGCACTGTGCGAGGGCTGTCTATTCGTTATGGAAACATGCTTGGTAACGAGAACTGGAACAAGGTTCTCAAGTTTATGCTCGTAGATCTTAAGTTTCTCCTGCACTGGGTCACCACGGACAAAGGTTTGGTAGAAGCAGGTAGCTCGGAAGTACCTCGAGAAATGATGACAGATTCCGAGGGCGAGGGACGTGCACAGAGATCCAATCCGTTGAACTTGGCTGCCAGTACTTTCGTTCCGAGAACAATGCTTGGTGGTGGTGCAGATCGGGGAGCTCAGAGCATGATGCAAACGAGCAGTTCAGATCATGTTCGTTCCTTGTGGTAGTCTTACACTTAGTACAAACTGAATGTTACTTGAAGATTGAGTCTGCTTTTAGTAACTTTTGATTCGAATATTTTAATTAGTTCACTCATTACCATCAGCTTGTAGTTACATCCGTGCGCTGCAGTCCATACCTTGTCAAAACATCAGTGTAGTGTCTTCCTCACAGTACGCAGGAATATGATTCTTGCTGCAACAGATAAATTATTAATGGCAAACTTTGTCATGAGCACTCACGTGAACCAAGTCAACATTTCTCCCAATATCCAGGCCCCTTACAGTGGACATCAATAACAATGTGTGAATTGTGGCATTATTCGTGGGCATGTAGAAACAGACGCCCCACAAGCGTTAGGATCCAGGATTGCATGTCGCATAGTACTCACTCTGATACTTTCACTCCTTTGTTACTCACATGGGCATGGACATTGCGAACACAAACTTCAGTTCCAAGGTGAACCACAGATATCATAGCACTGTAGCCAACTTGTCACTCTCCTACGATCATAAATGATTTTTTACTTGCAACTGGTGTGCCTGGTGGCACCTGTGTAAGCTTCAACTGGAGTCATTGCAATGGTTGAAACATCCCAACTGGCAGACCTGCCCTTCAAGTGCTGCACGCATGTAGTCCATAGATTAAAAATTTACTAAAAGTACATGACAACCCTTCACAGTCTGTTGAGGGTTCATTGTTACCAAGTTCCACGGAAAGCATCAGATTCTATAGCTACGCGTGAAAGATTCCAATTAGCCGCTTTCAGCGACTTGATCAATGCTTTACGGTGCGCTATGCTACGTTCAAGTTCTTGTGAAATAATCGTCAGATCCTCCTCAAGCGTGATTACGTCCTGCGCGTGTCGCTTGATCGCCTTCCTGCAACATATGCCTCCCTTCAGAACGGTTGCCCAGCCTGTCGATCCAATCTACAAACAAAATCAAAATTTTACCTGACGAGAATAGCATGCAACATAGCCATTATAGCATCTTCTGGAGTAGCATCGTGATGCAGCAGGACATGTAGCTTGCTCGTCCGGCTCCGGCCATCACGCATGAGCAAGTGTGTACATCCACTATGAACTTCAACAAGAGCCTTCAGCTTCTCTGGTGAGTCCCAGACAGTATGAGGTAGCAGATCCTTTATGGGGGTGTTGACTTTTATGTGCGGCCAGAAAATGCTAGATCGAGGTAATAAAGACAGTGGTGCTACGGGGTCATTCACACATAGTTCAGGTGGAAAAGGGAGCTGTATAGGGGACGGAGTAGCTACTGCACCATTGACTGAGATGTAGTGTTCAAGCAGTAGCTGCATTCTTGAGGAATTGAGGTTTGCCAGGGGAACTGCGCGAATGGCAATGTAGGATGTTGCTGCAGTGATTAGTGTTAATGCAAGGCTGATGTATATAGCAGTGGCAGTGTCTGACTTGTCAATTGAACCAGAGACAAGTATCCCAGCAACAGTTCCGCTCAAGTAGGAGAATATGAACTGGCTTTGGCTTTTTGCTGTTATGTCTGCAATGTTCTCTCCCCTTGCAAAGCTCACATGCAGTGCAGCTCTTGAAGATGACCCAGCCAGTCCAGCTATTCCCTTGAGGGTATTTGCTGCACTTGCAATAGGGATGAAGTACACAGGACAAGCATTTGCTGATATCTGCACAGTGCCACAAGTGGTTTCACCATAGCTACGCAAGGAATTTTTCTACCGCAAGCTAGAAGCCCCACCTCAACCACTGCAGCCAAACATGCCATTGTGTTCGCAAGAATGTACCAACTCCTCGTATTAAGATCAAAGTCATGTGAAAACGTCCTTGCTGTAACTAACGTGCCTGCATCAAGCTCTATTTTCAGGCAAAGAGAATTTAAGAATTTAAGAATGTTCATAGCGTATTTTCCGCTAGAGCATGAAGCTTCGGTAGCATTCCTGCCTGTCCTATGCCGTCCTTTATTATCCAATTTATGGCTGATGCGGTTGCCGCTGACTCAGCCCGACCGAGCCCAGCAGCATACAATAGAAATGTGCTACCCACTGCACACGACTCTGTTTGAAGCGGTACTTTCGTCTGAAAAGAAGCTTTCTCGGCACATTGCGATAGTTTGGTCGGAAAGAAATTTGCAGAGTAATCGCTTATCGCACCTGTCGTGCATGTGTTCATGAAAAACAACGACAACGTTGCCATCGATGAAAATCGCAGATAATTATCTTTGACGGTTTCTGGGTAGCCAACTGGAAGGAATAGTGCTCTGATTTGCTCTTGTATGCGTTTCCCATAGATTCTGCACCCTCAAGCACCGTTTCCGCGCTAGTGTGTCTAAAATACCTCATGACTGCGCAGTTATACGTTACCTGTATCTTCTTTGAGCCCATGCATGTATTTGGCCTTTTCCTTCTGCCCCGGGAGCCTTCGCTTCGGCCGCATGGTCATGTTTGTCTTTGCTCCTCCATCGTAGCTTCCCCTGATGATACTCGGCAATAACGTCGTAGATGCCAATTCGTTGAGTGAGTTTTACAGGATTGCTGGGGTCTTCAGCTTGTGATACTGTCCGGTTCTCCTTGGAGTCCTTGCTACTGTTCACATCTGACGATCCGGATGAATACGTTGAAGCATGCACACTCTTGAAATACTCTAAATGGAAATTAAATGCCGTTGCTCGTGTAAATAGCCCTTTTGCGTCTCGGGCAAGCATAGAATGTGGATTTACATGGAATCACTCCATCGATGTACTTGAGAGGAAACAGCCAAACTATGAGCACTCTAGCGCGGGAAAGTGCCACGATCCCAGCCGTACAAAAGATTATACGAGTGCTCTTTTTTTTATTTATCGATGTTTCTGAGCATCATCCTTCTTACTCTTGCTCAAATGCCATACTTGATTGTCATCTGTACATGGTCCACTGCCCGCATCGTTACTTGCCACCCTTCTTCTGCCTTGATATCTTCTTTCCAAACTTCGGCCAACGATTTCTGTCTCGGCCATGCCTATGGAGCATCTATTGCACTGTTCCGTGCTCAACAGTCAGCAAATTCGCTCAGCTCGTGCCATGCATTGTGAATATGGAGGGGTCTCGCTAGATGATCTCACAAGCGACCGCATCGAGGGTAAAGCCAAGCTAAATTGAAAACCCCCAGTCCAGGAAAAAGCTGACACAGGTTGCGTTTCACAAAATCTGTGCGTTGTAGCATGTGTGATGTCTTCCGTAGTTTCTTATTTACTTCCACGCGTGGTCGAGATCGTCTCGACGGCGTGATACACCGCAATAATGGTGTAACCTCGGAACTGAGCATGAATATTCCGTTATTTGCGTAACCTGGTGTAGATCTTTTTATGCCGTGCATGTGAAGAATAGTCTTTCGCTCTTGTTGGGCCATTGCTGGAGATTTGGTCCCTCCACGCTGCCTTGCGCACCCGAATTCATGGAACCTCGATGTATTTTCGGATTTCTTATAATGTCCAGCTACATAGCCCAGTTGGCCAACGGCTTTCACCCACTTACATTCCCCACCCTGTGGTATGGAGCTCCTCTGGAGACAACGCATCAAACAGGAGTCAACAGAAAAGAAGTTAGCTCAAGCGTCATATTTTAAGCCCTATGTGTGACCGTAAAGGTGAGCTGCTACGGGCAGGTAACTGAACAGCGAAGGCAGGCTGACTTATCACTTTTATTGGGTAATAGTGTGCCAAGACTGTTTTGAACAACAAGGTTTGAACTTGAAGTGACAAATTTCAGGCGCTAGAAAGCAATTGAAGGACATTCGCTCAGCGCTCAAGGCTAGCTACATTAAAGGTTCGTCATCAAACTTACTCTATTTTCCTCAACCCAACCCTGTACGTACCAGTGTCTGTTTTGATTTACATGTGTTTCGAGCTTTCTCTTGCTGAAGTTCTTGAGAGTTTCTTCCTTGGAAGCGCAAGGCTGGATTCTCGATATTCGGTATAAGTTGTATTGGGCTAAAAGTCACAAGTTTTGAAGCGTTTGTCTACACCGACTTTCCTTTTACTATCTTCAACACTTTCCAGGTGTTGCGCCCAGAAGGAATTCTCCAGTGTATTACAGCGGACGTGAGTTCGGCAAGGGTTCGCGCTCTACGAGTCCTGTGCAACAGCACAGCAGCAGTCAGCGCACGTCACATGCGCAATCACTTGGTGCATTATCTACTCAGAAGCGTCGAATTCCTGAGCGGAGCACTATGTCGTATGAAGTGTCCCCCTTTCCTGGGGTGACTGAGGAATACCAACGCCTTGATTTGCTACCAGAAAAGCCACTGGGAACGCCTTCGTCAGCTTCAAGCTCAAGCAAAATATCGAGTTTGCAAGATATCAAGGTCAAACCCGTACTAGGCCTCAACCCTGTATCGTCGCATTCTAGGGGTCATTCCCACTTGACTGAACCAAGCAGCTACTCACACAAACAGGTTGCGATGAAAGGGTCCGAGACTTCCCGCTTGGACCCTCCTAACGAGATCAAGGCGTTCACTGGAAATGGTTTGGACAGAATTTCGAAGGTGCACAACCAGCCTGTGGGGATGACGAAGATCCCGCGCCTGAGGAAGGGGTCAAAGGCAGTTGTGACTGAACACTGCTTGGACAATGGCACTGTCTGTAATCAAAGGTGTCCTGTATTTCCTTTAGAGCACAGGGAGCCGCATGAAGAGATTAGCACCAAAGAAAAAGTGAAGCAAGCCACAAACAGCAATGATTGCACTAGATTGGTGCCTGTAGAGCATCAGGATAGGCATTATGGTACGACATGCATGCCTAACATAATATGAAGTATAGCATGAGAAGTAAATGGTAAAGTGAACACTCTGACATTACATCAGCCAACAGGTTTTACATGTTCGTCAGAGGATTGGACACATTTGCAAAACCCTCAGACACATAGTTGTCAAAGTGTCACAGGCAAGCAAGATAGTTCATCATGGCTTCTTGACCTGAGTGCAAGCAGGCGGGATGTTGTCGACACTGTCCGACAATTACAGAGAGCATTGCTGAAGCAACTTGAATGTTCATCTCGTAAACAAAGCATTATGCAACATGCATCAAAGTCCCAACGTACGCCCCTGAATTTCAACCGTAAATGATTTCAACTGGCCATCAAGTTGTTAGGTTCAGCTCAGGACTGAACCACTGCAGATGATTCTCCTGATGTCAACTTGTCACTGACAGCACTACTGTCAAATTTGTCTTCTCATGATGAAGATTCCTCCCCCGATGATATAACACTAGCTATTAATTCATATACTCTTGACAGACCCTCATCCCCTTCTACAGCTGTCAAAAACTCACAAGGGTTCCTGTACTCACAGCTCAGACAAATTCCTGTCATGAGGCAGAATCTATTATTTGGCGAGTCTCTGAACTCATCACCTCTAGCTGTTAGTCCACATGCAAGCTTCAAGCAAGGCCAATATAACATTTCATCTGTTGAACCAGCTGGATTCAAGCCAGATAATCTTGAACTGGCACAGACAGATCAATCAGCCAAGAGCTCAGAAATTACGGTGTCAGACAAACACCAGAGCATAGCATCTATGCCCCAGTCACAAGAAGAAAATTCTGAGAAAAAAGAATCAAGTACTAAAGAAGAGGATCATTTGTCAGTTTCCCAGAGGGTTCAGACAAAGTCACATTCAGACTGTTCGCGAGTGAGAAAGATTCCTTGTAAAATCGTGCACCTCATCTATTACCAGGTGCTAACATGGTTTCAATTCATCCTGGGCTGTGTTTTCAGGGTCATAGTCATATCTATGCAGAAAGCGAACAGTGTGAGCAGCGCCCAGAACATGGGTGTCCAGAAGATAAGACTTTAAATGATTATTGTGAAAGATTAGGTAAGATTAATTCTTTGATGTAAGAGGCTTGGAATTCTCCATATAGAGATACTCCTCTTGCAGTGAAGGTGTTGAAGATGAAATTCAAACTTCCATGATCATGCAAACTGTTTTGGACTTGGACTGTTTCATGAAATACCTTCTACTGCGCTACAAATCAGAACATACAGATCCAAGTCCAAAGATGGAGTGCAACATGAGTATACTTGAGAACATCCAGGATGACAAGGTTCCCCAGAGTTTGGTGGAATTCGTGAACACTTTAACTCAAACTTGCCCATTGCTACAAGAGCACCAAGTTACCCTCCAAGAGCAAGTGCGCTCTGTACCACATCTAGTAACTAGTCTATAAGAGCAATCACATATTCAACACCTTTTTGTGGGCTGCTTCTTGACTTGCTCCTCAGTTACGATTCAATGCAAGAATCCACATATTTTTGTGCTCTTAACGACGTTGTATGCAAAGGGTGTTACTCAACGCTGTGAATGTACATCCAGGACTACTCAGAAGTAGCAAAACATGATGCTTGCCAAGCTGGGCGAGCAATGAGCTTACCAACCAAGTTACTTGCGCAGTACCAGGTTCCATTTGGATTATCACCCAAAACTGTCAGGCCTGAAGCGCATTTAACTGTGCCTGATGAAGGTGAACAAATTCACACATCAGTCAGCTCTCTCATAGATCATTTTAATGCAAGAGTTTTAGAAGTGGGGGGTAACTCTCATGGCCGCGAACAGATAGAGTGCACGAATGATCATGAAACCCGGAAGCACCCCATTGCCTCTCACATTTCTGAGGACAGTACGCAAACAATGCTACCACAACATCATTCTGAAGATAGCATCTTACCGACCCAGCCTGCACACACTCAATCCTCCTGTCAAACGGATATGTCTCAGGAAGCCACAGGTGCTAAGAAAGATGTTGGAACATCCTCTTCAGAAGTACCAGCTATTCTAACAACTCATATCAGTACAGATCAAATTCATGATCACGAGTTTCAGGGTGCAAACCACAGAAAAGGTTGACCACTACCTGTTCATTATGTATTCACTTTCATCATGTTAGACATCAACAAATAGATTGAACCGCCACAAGATGTTGAAAAGAAATGCTTCCTTTGCACCAGTCAAATTTTGTTTATCAAATCAATTGTACTTCAAAAGTGTTGAGTTCATAACAAGTTTCAGGTACAAATGTTCCGAAGATTCAGAGCTTACAAAAGTATCAGCCCCTTGCAGAATCAGTCAATACATTGGCAGGAACGACAGAAGGTATCTGCGACGGAGTTCCTGGTATGCAAAGTTTAGATGGTAATAAGGATGATTCTGGAGCAAGAACTATGCGTCAAACCAGTGACGGCAATGAAAGTATATCACGTCTGAAGAGTAGTGAAGCAGACTTCACAGACTGCACAATTTGCTCTGGGCTCTTTGAAGGTGGTAGAAACAGGTCTCATGGGAGAACGCAATCGTCAACAGTGCTCAGTGACTGTAGTGGAGATTTACTTTCTGGAATTGTCTCAAAGGAGCTCAATACTCAGCAACAAGCAGATTGTAAAGAGGTTTGGCAAGAAAGAGCGAGTGATGAAACAAAACAAGATCACCACAGCCCGCAACACGTCTCCAGTTCAGTAACAAGCGTGTTTTCTGAAGAAAGTACTTCTGTATCCGAAGGTTCTCATAATATAGCAGGAACCTCCAGTTGCACGCCCAGACAGTCCATCTCTCTTGTTGGTGATACCAATGCTTCTGCTGAAACAGCTTCATGTCCAACTGTTTGGCAGCAGAAGTTTAAAGGAGAGAATGGAACTGAATGTGAGGTCTCCATGACAGGTACAAAGAACAATGTGTCTAAGTTGCATATCTGCTGCGATTGTCCTTTGGCAGTTGCACCATGCTTAGTGTCGTCAAGCGAAGGCACTGAGCACTCTGATAGCTTCCCTGAATACCCATATGTACTTGGTCCCAAAACACAATTCAGCTTACCAAGTGATGGCAAGACAACAACCACCTATTCCTCCTCAGAACCATGTCCTAATGAAGGATCGTTGTCGACAATTGTGTCAGCTCCCACTGAAGGTTTGCCCTCCAAAGTCTCTTGATGGAAATCATACCAAAGTTAATGACCTTAAAGGCTCACACCCAGCGTTGTTGGTAAATTTCTGTCTCAACAGTTTTTTTTTGCTCGCAGTCTTGCAACCAAGTGGCTCAACAGTATCTGATAGTCAAGCTTCAGATCTGCCAACCAGATCGAGTAGTGGGAAGCCCAATGCAGACTTGCAATCTCTTAGTTCACACACTTTGAGTATCTCCAAGCCTTCACAGAAATCTGACCGTACCCTCCAACATCAAAAATCATATCAAGCCAGACATGAGTCTGCGGCACTACCACAGGATGCCAAGCGGCCCCAAGCAAACCTCCACACAGTGGTGAGCAACCTTAATCCTGGAACAGCAATTGTAATCCCAAATCCTAATTATGACAGCTTACATGGCGTCAGCCCAAGCTCCTTGATTGAATTCACAGACATTAAGTTGCTAGGTCAATGAAACTGAAATGAAGTAAGAGTAGCCAGTTGCAGGTATCAGATGCTAAGAAGTTGGCAGTAGACTTGGAAGATATATTTGAAGGTCAGTTAGTAGATGCATCGGTGGAGTTTAAGAGCTCAGAAAGAAGAGCACAGCATGTGTCAAGTTGCTACATTACAGTTCCCAATCAACCTCAGCATAACACCATGATGGGCCACATTCCGTTGGCATCAGATGCAAGTCAGCCCAAGTTGCACTTGAACACTAACTTTAATGGGCATAAATCAAGTGAGGTCTGTCTGAATACAAGCCCACTGGTGTCAAATGCTGGTCAATGGCCGGTAAACATGAGAGATCCGGGTGTAGCCCAACAGGTGTACTCAGCTATAAATGTGACTAGTCCACGTGCCACGACTAGTGGGCAGCATACAAGTACAACCTGGGAGGATAATACTCTAAGTGAACCATGTACTAGTAGCTCAAACTTTGGCTCGCATCACGGCCCTAGTGTCCAGCAACAGAACTCAGTTGCACACAACGCAGCATCACATGTACCAAGACCTGGCACATGTGCGCCAAGAGAAAATTCATTCGGTCAGCAGCAGCAAGTAAAGCCAGTCCTGCAAAATTCCCAATCATTCACGTCAGTTGGCAGATCAACCATAGATTTGGGGAATTCACTTGGTGAACAGGAGTGTTCTCCAACATTCCCGACTGCTGGATCACTGACATCCAATGGCAAAAGATCGACACTGGATCTCAGGAATGGAGCTGAACAGCAACAAATTTACCCAACATCACAGAATAGCATTGCAACAACTTTGCATGCTGGTAGGTCCACATTAAACTTAGAAAACATGGTTGGCGGGTCGCAGCCACACATAGGCTTGCAGAATGCCAATTCAATGATGCCCAATGGTACATCAGTGATGGAGATGTTGTATCACCTTCCTGATCAGCAGCATTGTGTAAGAAGACCAGAACTCGCAAACCAGAACTTGCAAACTACTGGACTGCTGCTGTCAGACACTGGTAGACCTGTAATGAGCCAGGCATATACACCTCATCAGCAGCAGTTCTCCTGTATACCCTTGCAGAAAACTGATTCATCAATGCCTGCTGGCAGGTCAATTACGGAGCTGGCTGAAGGCTTCGCTGGTAAACAGCTGCCTCACTCACTTTGGGAATCTCACTCAGTGGTATCAGATGCAGGGAGGCCAACACTCAACTTAGGGGGCACACATGGTGAACAGGGGCAATATTGGTATTTGCACAATCCTGGGCTGATCATGTCAGATGTTGGAAGATCTAACATTGAATTGGCAGAGAAACATGCTGCAGAGCAGTCCTCTCTTTTCCAAAGTAATGGGTCAGTAGTATCAAATGCTGGGAGATCTACCCTTGAATTGATTGGGAACACGATGAGTCAGCCACAACTTGTTCCTCTGAACAATTCTGGGTCTACAGCATCAGATGCTGGCAGATCTACTATGGATCCAGGGATTACTTTGGGCAAGCAGAGACAAACGAAATTACTTCATAATGCTGGAATGGGACCAGAAGCTAGAACATCAACACTCGACTCTGGAACTGCACTTTGTGATCATGGACGTAACCTACATTCTCACAATTCTAGCTCAATGATGTCAGATGCTGCGGGATCTACATTAGACCTGGGGAATTCTAATGCTGGACAGACACAATACACAACCCTGCACAGCTCTGGGTCAGTGGCTTCAGGTGCTAGCAGGCCCACACTTGAATTGATGGGCGACCTTGCTGGACAGCAGCTTTCACCTTCGTTGCAACACCCAAGGTCAACAGAATTGGAAGCTGGTACGTCAACTTCTGGCCATGGAACCACTCTCAGTGAGCAGCTGAGATGTACCTCTATACAATTCAGGAACAATGGCATCAGATGCTGGTAGATCTACACCTGATCTCTGCACCACACCAAGTGAACAGCCTCAATACCCACCCCTTTATAATTCAAGAGCAATACTATCAGATGCTGGGAGATCTACGTTGGACCTTGGAATTGCACTGGGTGGACCACATATATGCCCATCACTGCACAATTCTGGGTCAATGGTTTCAGATCCAGGGAGGTCAACACTTCAAGAGGCACAGAGCTCTACTAGCCAGCAGCTCTCCCCTCCGTTGCAACAAGTTGGATCCATTGTTTCACAAGCTGGTAGGTCTACGCTTGACTTGGTACACAGTCTAACTGATCAGCACTTCTCTTTCCTTCTGCCGAATTTCAGACCAGCACTATCAGCTGCAGGCAGGTCTACTCTAGACCTTGGCATCTCACTTGGCGGAAAGCAGCAATATGTACCCTTGCAGAATTCCAGGTCAACCATTTCAGATGCGGGGAGATCTACATTTGAATTGATGGAAAATTTGACTGGTCAGAGGTCAACGTCTGCTTCCTTACATCACATTGGATCTTTGGTTACGGACATTGGCAGGTCTACAATTGAGTTGGGAGAAAATCACACTGGTCAGGCACTTCATTCAGCACGAAACGCTTGTTCAACAGTTATCAATGCTGATAGGTCTAATTTAGACCATGTGAGCTCACCTAGTGGGCAGCAGACTCACCAATCACTACAGAACTCCATGTCTCTCTCCTCAAGTGCTGGAAAGTCGACGATGGATTTGGCCCACAGTCTCAACAACCACCTACCTTCAACCTCTTGCGACAACAAGTCTCTAGCTCCAGATGCTGGATTGTTAACCCGAAGTTTAGCGATTATGCATGGTGGACAGCAAAGAAGTGTACCAGAAAGAAGGTCGTCATTGTCTGGTGTTGGGCAATCGACCATTGACTTGGTTGATAACCTGACTATTCAACAGCCATCTCCTCTGTTCCATAAGACTGAATCTTCTTCTTCGAATGCTGGTAGATCCACTTTGAGCCTTGGGAATAATCTCAGTGGACAGCAAGCAAACCACGCTTGTAACGATTCAGCACCAATTCCTTATAGTCCTCCAAAAACTATGCGTGGCATTGAAGACAATTCCAGCAATCACCAGTCACCATCCCTACGAAATGTTGGGTTGTTGTTATCAGAAGCTAGTCAATCCATGAAAGACTTGCAATCTGTACTAAAAAGGCAGCAAACATATCCGAAAGCACAAGCACAGATTTCTCAGACAAGGGTATCAAATGGAAGATTACCAGTAGATTTAAGGAAAACATCAAATGCACAAGATACTTCTCCCGAATCACCGGAGACAAGTAAATTACCGTCAGCAGCTGACAATTCCTCAGGTATGCAAAGTAGGAACTGTAGCCAGCAGCTATGCTCCTCATTTAACAGTACCTTGACAGTGACATCAGATGCAGGAAGAACTACCCATGAGTTGATAGACACTACTGACCGTAAGCAGCCCTGCCTGTCGCTGCAATGTGCAGAGCCCCGTATATCAGATGCGGGGAGATCCATGCTCAACCAGATGGATGGTATTGCTGGGCAAAACGTGCTGCCTTCCTTTCCAGCAACTCAGTCAGTAGTATCACGTTCTATGAAATCAACCATTGAATTCGCGGATAATTCTCCTATCCAGCAGCAACCAATGGCAACACTGAGAGCTACATCAACGATATCAGATGCTAGGACGTCCACCCTTGAATTGGTAGACAACTTGTCTATTCAGCAGCAGCCACTAGCTGCGGCCAGAGCTGCATCAATGGTATCAGATGCTGGGAGATCAACGCTTCACTTGGTTGATACGTTGTCGGCCCAGCAGCAACCCCAAGCCATACCGAGACTGGCATCGATGGTGTCGGATGCTGGGAGATCCACCCTTGAATTGGCGAACAACTTGTCTGTTCAGCTTCAACCACAAGCCACGGCCAGAGCTGCATCGATGGTATCAGATGCTGGGAGATCAACGCTTGAATGGGCTGATACTTTGTCGGCGCAGCAGC